>WSXT02222266.1:0-16850 GCA_011762715.2 Neuroterus valhalla | reverse complement strand
GAGGTGAAAAACAAACCGAGCGCGTAGCGCGAGGTAAATACATTATCGAGCGCGAAGCGCGAGATTCGAATTACGCGTGCTCTAGGCGCGCTCAAATTTGCGAGCCGCGCGCGAAGCGCGCTATGAGAATGTGCCCGCGCAGCGGGCAGATTTTTCTTTTTATTTTCGAAGGAAAATTTTGTAAAAAATTAAGTCACTTAGGGCTCTACTGGCCTTGAGGAACAAAATCTCATTACAATACTCGCCAACGAACAATTTTTTTATTCAATATTTCATCTTGTGTCTCATTGTTTGGCTGGAAGATAGAATTTCTTATTTTTTTAAGTGCGTTATCACGATTAAAATGGAAAATTTTCGTCTTTTCGAAGAATAGTCAACAGTAAATTTGTAGATTTTTTTTAAGATTAACATTTTTGGTGCTTTTCATTTTCTTCGCATCTCGCATAGTTTTGCTGAAAAATGAATTTTTTCATTTTTGGTAACATTTTTCACGATTTAAACAAGAACTGTGCATACATCTTATAAAAAAGTGGTCTCAGAATGAGAATGTAAAAAAAGTTTAATAGATGAAAAAAACTTTTTCAAACAATTTTTCGGTGTTTCCAGTTCTTTTTATGACAAGACTGTTCATTGTGCTCTCCATATTCTTTATTCCTCATTGGAAAAAAAAATTCCTGAAAAAATTTAGTCTAAATGGATGAAATCTCGCATTCTCATTATTGTTCTTTAATTTTAGAAAAAATAATTTTCAGATACATTTATGCATGAATAGCTTTTTCTTCTGATAATTAATGTGATGAATGTAATAATTTCCGATACGATATCATCGGTACCATGTATATAAAATGCTTTCATGTTTATTTAGACTGTTTTTTCCTCACTCACTTTTCATCTTCTGGATAGAATGCTAAATAGCAATTTGCATGGATATAAAAACAAATTAAAAGATACTAGTAAATTCGTGTAGAAAGTAGCAGTGACTATACGTGCACATCAAAATTGGACAATTTGTAAGGAAATTCCAGTAAAAATAATCTCTATTGCTAGTCCACTTATGGAAACATGTCAAATATTGTGAATAATAGAAATAACAAGTGAATGGGTACAAAAATTTTTCCCAAAAACACTGTTTATATCTTCAAAAACGAAGGAGTAAATTATTCCAAACTCTGCAAAGAATTTCCAAGGAAGTACTTGAAAATAAATAAATGGTAATTCTTGACAAATTGAATATTATGTATATTTTGTTTCGAAGAATAATATTCTCTGGGTCAATTACAAATACGTCATCTTCCGAAAGAGCTGTGAAGATGGCAATGAATAATTCTCCAGAATGCTATAAGTTACTATAATATTTCGAATAGATTCTGAACTGTCTCTGTCCATATGGTAAATAACTATTTATGATATTGAACGGAGTATATAGGAAGAATGATTAGGAATACCTCAACTTTCCTTAAAACAACAAAAACAAGTCAACAACCTCATGAAAATAACAAACATGAACCCTGAAATTAGAATAGCGCAAAACTAAAGTTTTCATTTTGGTTGACTCACCCGAAATCGATACTTCAACTTTTAAAATCCCAAAATAGAAATAAATCAAACTTCGATCGATTTAGTTGAACCCGGATCATAGTTGTGCTCAAAAATCATTTAATATGACGAGTAGTTCAATCCATCTAAAAAAACAGTAAAAAAACGAGTGGGTGGCGGTTTTGGTAGCTGAACATTTTGGACGAAGCCGCAGGTCTTCCAGGAGGGTCTACACTAAACAGGAACCTATTAATCATGATCATTGTTTAGTTTTCTTTGCTCCATTTTCACGCCTCCTTCTTCCTTCAACTTTTATATCCGCTATCACGTATCAACCCCTGTGCCTCGAAACGGGAACCCTCACTTGACCTGGAGGACCGGAAACCCAAAATTCTTGCGAAATATGAGACACTGACTGTGGTGCCAAGCTGTCTGGGATGAAAACTTTCTCATTTTTCCATCTCTTTTCTTTTCTACAAACTCGCGAGATAAAACACTGATACATAACTAAATGAATTTTTTTTGAAAATTAAAAATAAAATATAGAAAAATGGTAGCTGGCATCATATGCTGCTTCCATAAAACATTTCTTAAAAAACCAAGACGCTTTAGAGAAACTCAAGTTCGTAATTGTGTCACCTTGTATTTGAATTTTAATCGTTCTTCCATAAAAGCACCTTTTTGATAACAAAAAATTTCCAGTGAAGGAAGATATTATATTTTTCCTAATATTTTGTTGATTTTCTGGAAATTGTTCGATTTTATTAATATAATAAATGATAAATTAGGACAGTGTTATTAAAAATCAGACTGGGGGTAAGTGTAATATATTTGGAGAGTTAATGAAACACATTTTTACAATAAAACGAAGTAAAAAACGTTTAAAGGGTCAGTAGATATTCCATTACTAGTTACGTAAGTCCAATATGTAAAAAATTGAATCCAACTGTTTTTTTTACACGCATCAACCTTATCCGCAGTAAAGGAAAATCTGAAATTGTTAACATATTGTCGAAGGTCATTGAAAACACAGCTGCACGCCAGTCTTTGTTGATAAAAGAAGTTAAATATTTAAATAAGAAATTACAAAGAAAATTTTGGCAAAACATGAAACAAGAATCTTCTCAAATATTTGAAATATCGTTGATCAAAGTATAAGCTTGTAAATAGTAAATTTATAATATTTTCGATTTGGATTGTTTATAAGAGCCCTAGCTAAACCAGAATTACTAAATTTGAGTTATTTAAACAAAATATAGAAACTCAAGTGGATTGGACAGATGTGCCCTTTGATATTTTCAAACCTTTTCTAAAATTTCAGAATAGTATATTCGATAAAAGTTTAATTTCCTTAATTTACCAGAATAGATCAATGTACTAGAACTTCGATTATTGCAATTTCTTTATAATTAGAAACAATACAATCTTTAACATTTCAATAATAACACTCAATTCAAAACTTTTTAGGTTCAGAATTTATATATGTCCATAAGGATTGTGTTATTATTTATTAATTATTCTCAGGGTGGCGATTCGGCGGACGAATTCAAGTTCCCAGTAATTTTTCGATTCTTCACGGTCAAGTTCTTCAATTTTCAAGGTCAACTAGAAGTAACATATTTATATTTGTCGTAAAACGCAAAGATTTATTTTTATTTGTGTCGTTCATTCTAAACATCCTTTAACACAACAGATAAAAGATTGCGAAATAAATCAATGTCAACAAGAATACTCCAATTTTTAACGATAAAATATAATAAATTGTTTAACAAAAACTGAGCAGTTGAACTTACAATGAAGGAAAATTAATTTGGGATAACAAGAAAAAACCTATTTTTAACAAAAAAGTTCATTTCCCAATCACTGTGATGAATTTCCGAATAACATCATAAATATTCAATCAGAACAGTTGAATTTCAGACAAAGAAAATGTATTTTCAACTAAAAAGATAAATACCTAAATGAAGCACTTCACCTTTCAACCATGAATGTAAATATTCAAACAAGAAGAATTATTTTCAAATAGAAAGATAGTAGAATTTGTAACTCAACAAATAATTACTTCCAAAAAGAAATGGAACAGTGGGATATTCAATTTGAAAAACCAATTTCAAACCAAGCATAAAAGTTTTATACTAAAACAAAGAATCTTCAACTGGAGTGAGTTTTCAAACAGATAAATTAACTTTTACTGAAAAAAATTAATTGTCAACGAAAATTCGAATTCTGAAATTGAAAAGAATTGATTTTTAACAAGTGGATTTTCAACTAAAACTATGTAATTTTCAATTGGAATGATTTAAATTTTCAGTTACAAAAAATGACTTATAACAAAGAAAAAAAAATTTACCCAAAAAAAGTAACTTTTTACCAAATTATTACATTTTTACAATAAATAATGGAAAATTAAATTGAATTGTAAATGTTTAACTGAAGTAGTGGAATTCTGAAACACAAAGACGAATTATTAACTGATATGATGAACCTTTAAGTAGAAGGGTTCAATTTTTGACAAAAAATTAATTTTAAACCAAAAAATACAATTTTTGAACAAATTGGTTGAAATTTGAACTATGAAATTAAACATCTTCAAACAAAAATGGAAGAATATTAACTTCAGAAGAAAAAGATAATTTTCTACCAAAAAATCGATTTCCTAAAAAAATATGCGAAGTTTCAACGGGATGATTGCATTTTCAATGCAAAAAGACAAATTTTCACCGAATTATCGGATTTTGAAATAGAAAAGATCACTTCTCTACTAAAAATGAAACAGTTGAATTTTCAGTCGAAGTAATAGATTTTCAACCAAACTGATGAATTTCGAGGTAGAATCATGAATCTTCAACAGAAATAGATCTAATTTGAGAGAAAACATGATTTTTTAACGATAAATATTGATTTTCTAAAAAATCGCAAATTTGCCATGGAGTACAGAAATTCCCGAAGAAATATTTTAATTTTCAAATTCAAAAATCGATGTTCAACCAAATACTGGAATTTTTACAAAAAAAAAGAGAAATTGATTTACAACAAAGTGTTTACAATTTCAACCAAAGGTGAATTTCGAATCGAAAAATGAAACTCTAACAACAAAATTTGATTTTCAACATAGAAGTTTAAATTTCAAACACGTAGTCGATTTTTGAACTAAGAGAAGATGAACTCGCAATGAACAATGTAAACAAGTTTTCTATTATAATTCAGAAATATTTCTTCTTCTAAATACTACTTCTACTCTAAAGACTACATGAAGTACTTTCTTTATTTAAAATTAAGAAGAGGGGACTTTAAAATTGTGACGAATTTTGAATTGGATGAACGTTTTTTCCTTTCTTCTAAATCCGAATAATAATTAGTTTGAATAGTTCCCGCTCCATGTCGAAAATTTCGTGTCGCAAGTGAAATTATACTTCCTCACTGAAACTCCTAAAATGAAAACTATACTTATTTTCGGAAATTCCCTGTCCTAAGTCAGATAAATGAGGAAAAGCGAATAAAACGATTATTAAATTTGAGTCAGCTAGAAAAATCTCACAGCGCAAAAAATTCGCAAAACTTTTTTCTTTTGATGAAACAAATAAAGATTCTTCCTTTCATGACGTATAGATATATTAAAATATTTTGAGAATCAGATTTAAGGAACGTTACATTCTCTGAATCAAATGATGAGAGATATTTCTGATTCATAAAAAGAAAGCGGTCATTTCTCACATTGAGAATTCGAATACTTCATTTTTTGATTAAAAAGTTGTCTTACTAAGTTGGAATTCGAACCTTTGCATAAAATTTTTTTTCCGAAAAGATTGATTTTCTTGGGTGATTATTCATAAAATTGGATTAGGAATAACAATTCTTCATAACAAATTCGTCTCGAAAACGTCATATTTTGGAAGAAATGTTGTTTTTCCAATTCTTTGGTCCGAAATGAAGACGTTTTGTGGGAAAGTCATCCTTTTTGATTAGAAAATAATCTGCTGTATTTGATTATTAAACTAATTTGTTCAAAATTAGTCTTTTTTAAATAAATTCAACTATTTTAGATTTAAAATGAAAATCTTCCTTGGAAAACGATTCATTCTTGTTTGAGGTTTACCATTCGATTTCATAAAAAAATATTCCAATTATGGTGGAAAATTTTACTACCTTTCAAGAAAATTTGTTCTTTTTTTGGTTAGAAATTAATATCTATAACCAAAAACTCGAATAATAATGAAGTTTAGATCTCTTTCAGTTCAAATTTGGATCTTTTGTTTAAAAAGTATACCTATTTGAAAAAAAATTAATTCATCTTGGTTGAACATTCATATTTTGGGTTTACAAATGAAACTTCTCTGTAGGAAATTCGTCTTTTCGGTATAAAAATTGCACGTTTCGGAAAAAGGCCGTCTTTTTGTTTGCGGAAGCATCTTCTTCGGTATAAATTCCATCTTCACTGGTTAAAATGCAACTATTGGTTGAAAATTGATTTTTTCCCGTAGAAAACTGATAATCTCGGTAGAAAATTCAAGTTCTGTAGTTTGAATTTCCATCTTGGGTTCAAAATCTAATTATTTTGTTAATAATTTTCTATCCCAATGTTTCAAAAATTTGGAATCGTGCCACTTAAGCCATTTTGGACGTTAAAACATTTAATATTTCTCTTTCAAAAATTTTTAGTCCACGACTTTCCTTTCTCCCACATGAAATCAAGAAAAATCTCCAAAATATTAACTCAAATACAGAATCAGAAAAAATATAGAAAACATGGATACAATTTCCTTAAAACAAGAAATCTGATTGGTCCTTCGGGAATAAGGGTCTGAAACGAATGGTGAATTTTGTGCCCTACTCCTCTACATTTCAGATGACCAACCCTCGTCCCTCTGTCTCTTTTCTGCAATCTACAGTCATATCTGATCTTCAGAAGCAATCTCACATGTGCATGTTTGACATTTAGTAGCTAGTGGCGGGACAATTTGCAGGAGGCGCGTCTCATTTTATGGTGACAGTCAGTTTTAATCATTCTGTGACTAAAGTGCGACTTTTATATCATCCACTAAATTATTTTATCAAAAAGAAGCGATTTTTTATGAGAGGCGTGATACCTGTTGATATAAATTACCATACTTCAAAGGTAAATTTTTATTCATTTTGTGCGTTACTAAAATTTTTCAGCTTATATCTTGCAGAATTTCGAAGTATATGAAAGTAATTTCATTTTATTTATTTTCCGATTGAGGGATTCCCTCTATAAGGAATAATACTGCTTAAATTTTTGCCTTCGAAGATAATAAATGACCAGCTGTGAATGCTTGGATACACTAATTTTTGTAAGGAATCAACTTCTTTCTGGAATATACTGAAATGTGCAAACAAAAAGTTATTTAAATAATATAAAAAACGCATAAAAATTGGATACTGTTATAGCAAGTTATATTAGTATTAAACATCCGAAAAAAATTGGGAAGAATTTCAAATTGTCTTAAATGCAGATTTTTTCAGAATATTAAAAAAAAATGTTATATAAATTACAGATTTAGGTGTTTTTTTCTAAGGCTATCTACTGTTTATTATATACTTAATAGCATTATTATGCGCGCTACAGCGCGCGGGAAACATTGCTCAGCAAAGTAATAATATAAAAATATGGAAAATATTTTTAGAAGCACTGAGTTTGACATGTTTAATTTAGAACATTATTAAATTTTGAATAATTAAATTTCAATGTATCAGTTCTCGTATAGTTTAATTCAAAAAGCAACAATTTTTCATTGTTACACAGATTCGTTTGGAAAGCGGCTTCGGGAACAGCAGAGCTATTCTTTAAATAATTTAGTAACTATATTAGTGAAGCTTCATAAATTTGAATTTATCAATGTACCATTTTGGAAATTTAAATAGAAACATGTTTCACTTTGAAAAAAATTGCACGTTTTTCGGCTTTCGACATAAATTAACCCTCGGAAAATTATTTTTTCAGGCTTTGAGTTCAAAATCTTGAAATCCTATAACATTGTGCCAATTTCAATTATTTGAAACTATAATAAACTTGAAATTTCGGCTCAAAATTAGTTATTAAAACAAACATTGGTTTAATTTTTTTTAACTATGAAATACAATCATTTTCAAACAATATAATGGAAATCGAGCACATTTAATAATTTAATTTCATAATATTCAAAATCATTTTGA
This sequence comes from Neuroterus valhalla, assembly GCA_011762715.2. Classification (NCBI taxonomy): domain Eukaryota; kingdom Metazoa; phylum Arthropoda; class Insecta; order Hymenoptera; family Cynipidae; genus Neuroterus; species Neuroterus valhalla. The sequence goes on along the minus strand of WSXT02222266.1, from coordinate 9,140 downwards.
TTTTTTTCTATGTAAAATTTGGAAGACTGAAGACTCGACTAATGCTTGAAATAATAAAACCGTACTGAAATTATAATATATCTTAAATATTTGACTATTTTTCCTCAGACGTATATCAGGAGTCAGTTCAATTCTTCTAAGTCCTGAAAATATGCGAGAAGATAATTAGAAAATCTAAGTGATTAATTGTCAAATATAAGTTTTCTATTCATAACTAGATTACGTTCTACAGCTCCAAAGATTTAAAACGTATTCAGAGAATTTCATATATTGTCAGTTAAACATGATTTTTATTTACAATAAGTTTCTAAATTTTAATTAGGAAGATTAATTTAGTTTACGATTTCTAAGCATTCATTAAAAGAAACAAGTTATATAATTTTCAAACAATGAATCTGAAATTTTAGAATTTTTCATTCAATTTCGAACTGAAAGACTTTGAATGGTTATTGTCCTATTTTAAACATCCAACTGAAAATTCTATGATTTCAAATATTTAATAAATTCTGAAGTATTTGAACTTCGAGGGCTTTTCATTTCAACGTTTTGGTCAGGAATGATAATATTTGACATTTTTTTGCAATCGTCCCAATATATCAATTTGAATCTACAATAATTATTCAGTTGTGAACATTTTTCATTCGAGAATTATTCCCATTCAAATTCTTTCAACTTGAAATTGTCTTTTTTTAAATTTCAATCTGAAATAAATCACTGAACATTGCAAGTTTCCAATTGAAAATTATCCAGAACTTCATAATTCCACAGTTAATCCAAAATTTTTAGATTTTGACCATTTTTAAGTTCAATTAATTTAATTAAAAATGGTCATACTCTCCATCTTTGAACGCTTCGAGCTGAAAATTGTTTCCTTCTAAACACTTTATACATTCGAAATAATTTGAAAAAGTCTCACTTGAGAAATTGTAAAACGCTTAGAATCAGAAATAATATAATTTTGAATCCTATCTCTTTCAAATCAAACTCTCTTCAACAATGTTCAATTTCAAACACTTCGATTTCTGAATCAGAGATATATTTCAAAATCATTAATTTTTCAAACCTTTTCGTTTAGAACCTATTCAATTTAAAATAATCTAGATTTGAAATTATCGAACTGAAGTAATTGTAGTTTCAAATTTTTGAATACTAAATCTGAAATTATTTCATTCTGAAAATTGCAAATTTACGAGCATTCCAAACTGTTTAATTCGGAAGCTTTTTTATTTCAAATTATACAACTTCAAATCCTTCTGATTGGAAAGGGTACTATTTTCAAAATTTCTAATTAGTTATCTTATATCAAATTTATTAGTTTTTGATCAGAAATGATTGCATTCAAGAAAACATAAACTTATCATTAATTGTAATTATTTTGGTGCCAATCCATGACCAATTATGTCTAATTGAATATGTTTTTTGAACTTATAGAAACTGAAATGAATTTATGTCAATTAACTTGAATTTCGATCCCCACCCGTGATCGAAACGTCTCAATTAAATCGAATTTCGGATCTCTACCCGTGATCAAAGTGTCTGATATTATGTGTTATAATTTATTACAAATTTTTGAATTTATCTGAATTGAAATTATTTTATGTCAATAAAATTGAATTTCGGTCCCTACCCGCGATCGAAAAGTCTTACATGATATTTTTATACATTGCTTACAATTATTCGAAATCAATTCGATATTTTGTAAAATAATTTAATTAGTTAGCGTCTAAGGCAGGGTTGGTTCATATTGCCTTACTGATGAGTCGAATAAATCAGCACAGGACGAAAAGTTTTGACATCAATTATTTATTACAGATGTATATTTATTTTTTTAAATATTGATGCTTGTGGGAATAGATTCATGAAAAATAAAAAGTATAGACCCAAATGCCAATATAAAACTTTCTCTTTTACAATGTTTACACTAGGTCGATAAAAAAATCGATGTCTTTCAAAAAATACATAACCGCAAAGACATCATTAAACAACTCATTATTAATATAAATGTATAGTATCATCTTGAGAACTTTAAACGCAAAATAGTTCAAGTTAAAACCCCTTCAATTTTTGAATCATTCAATTTGTAGATTATTATATACAATTTATACAATAAATTTTCAAACTTCATTTTTTTATTCTTGTATTCTTTTTTATCATAATTTTAATTTTCAGGTTTTTAGCAATGTATCAGTATCAAGAAAGCATTCCGACTTCAAGAGTGGAAACTTCGTTTACTTTTCCACCAACACCTCCACCTTGTCACACAGATTGCCAAAGTTCCCGAATCAATACAAATAATGAAATTCTGATTACAAATTACAACTATAGAAGGACATGGGATATGGCGCCCATGGGTTTTAATTCGGATTCCGCTTTAGAGAATTCTCAAAGAGAAAAGTTGCAAGAAATGTATACAGGAAGGTGGACAGAAAGTAATCAGTGCAATGAGTTCAGCCAGAATTATCATCTTCACAGGTATATCCAAAAGTCATTCCATGTGATATCTATTTGGGAAATAAATTATTCTATCATTACTTACTGAAACATAAAATTTTATCGTATAAACATTTGAAATTCAAAGAAACAAATACGTCAGTTTCTTAAAATATGAAGAATATTGTGAAATGGAACTGGAGTGCTAAAAAAAGAAGCCAAACTCCAAAATTTTTGAAACTGGTTTTATAATTTCTAAAATTATCTTTTTACTGGCGTTCCTTGCTTTTTGCCACATAAACTTTTGATTCTCATTTTTTTTCTCAAAATATTCCGAAAATAATTTCATAAGAAGCAAAGAAAATAAAGCTATGAACTGCTATGAATCAGAACTCTCAGTCGCTTGCAAGCTTCGAAAATTGTTTACTCGATCATTTTTCAATCTCTCTCTGCAGTGATTCAAGAACTTCCGCAACTACAATCGCTAAATTTGCCAGATTTTAAACTATTTCCAAACTGTTTATTATTTGAAAATGTTATTATTGCTTATTATAAACAGAACATTATTTGGATTATTATTATATGAAGAGACAACAGTTTCACTGGTATTGAAGTAAATGAAATGAAAAATACATATACCTAACTGGAAATTCTGAAAACCTGAAAGTAATTATTGCAGAAAAAACGTAAAATTCATTTGAAAGAATGTTCCTAACAGAAAAACAACAATATTTTATTTTTGATACTCTTAATTTAATTATGACCGTTGTTAAATTCATCAATATCATGTAAATTCGGAGAAGCAACAGACTTTGAAAAAATAAAACCTCTATTAACAATTTTAAAACATTTGTAGATGAGCTCAACATTTTCAAATTGATTCTATCTTTTTCCTCTTCCAAAATTTCTTTCGGAATCAGTAAATATTTTTCGCTCTCATTTAGAGAAGATTCCTAGTATAATTAACTGTAACGAAATTTGTAAATTCGACAGATGGGTGCAGAGTTTGCAACCAGGATCAGACAAGTATTACCCTATGGAAATTTCTAAACCAAATCGAGAAATATTGAGCACCATCAGTCCAGCTATCCCTCCACAGAATCAATTTTTTGACAAAACAAATAACCACCATGCGATAATTTCTTCGCCGTCGTTATTTCGGACCTGGGAAACAACATATCTTCACGATGGTTCGCAAATTGGATCGGAAAATGAATTTGACTATCGATCACTTCAAGATACACAAAATATCATGGAATATTCAAAGTTTCCACGTAAGGGAGAAACTTTTTTTGCGGATATATCTGAAGGTAAGATTTTGAAGTTCATTCCGTTCTCTTTTTTGAAGGTAATCGATCTCCCCCTTACTCAAAGTACCTGGTTTTCATCTTGAAATTGAAAATAAAATAAATACCCCAACACCTTTGAAGACATGATTTTCACAACTGATGCTTGCATTTTAGATGATACTAGGAAAATAAATTCATGGAATCCCTGTCTTTTTAAACTTGACAAAAGTTTATATTTAGACTTTTTTTTTAAATCATCAGAGCGGCAGGCTTAAGGCCTGCATATTATTTCAGAACTCACTAAAAGCTGTCAGATCTATTTTAAAACCATATGAAGTATTTGAGGACTAAATAAAATTGTTCAATTTAACGGTTATTGCAATTCGCTTGTGCAGGGGAATCTTCCAAAAATGCTGTTCACAATAATTTTACGTACCAAATTATAGAATGTTTAAAATTATCAATAGTTTATTGATCACTGTTATTAAAATGAAGGCGCTCTTTCAAAACCATTTAGTGATTGAAAACTCTGAAGCTCATATTCTTTATATTGAAATCCAGATATAAAAAACAAAACCCTGCAATTGACAATGCACTGCAATAGTCTCGTTTATGTCTTTACTGTCGCCAATGTGGCCATAACGGACCCCTGGCAGCCTAAATATTTATCTAACAATCATTCATTGCATATTGTAGTATCATTTCAGGCACATACGTTACATAAGGAACGTCGACGTATTGCTTCGATACATACCCTTTCTGTTTCTTTTGGCAAGCTTTATGCTAAATATAGTTTTAATTATCAACTCTTAACTTTTTTCATCTGCCTTGAAGCGTAAGACAGAAACCAAAAGCCCAAATCCACGTTTTAATTTATACCCCTAGTTTTACCTTCTCACAATAAATATAATTTTATTATATCATTTTTTTGGAGGTTTTCTTATTTTAAGCCTAGAATAACATCTATAAAGAATTTAGGCATTAAATTCAGAAGAAATCAAAACTTCGATTCCTATCTGATGACCGAAATTCAAGATTAAATACGGAATTCTTGAGAATTTACCACAGAAAACACAAGGACCTAACGACCAAATTGGACAGCACACTCTCAAAATAATGCCTTTATTCTAATTGAAAGAAAAAGAGAAAGCAACTTCCAAATCCCTTTCCTTCTTAACAAGAGAACGAGAATATAAAGGGGATTTGGATGTTCTAGATTTGAATCTCCTGGAAAGATCTTAAAGCTTATTTGCTCCTACACTCTATTTGAAAAACTGGATTTGAATTCACCGAAGCGATATAAGTTTATCTATTTGTCGAATTCAGATAGGAGCAAGCAGGGCAAGAAGTTTTGTCCCTGACGTCAGGAATGATTTTATTACCGCGATAGCGGTACAGAAGCAAAGTGAATTACATCTCAAGATGCAAACTTCCAACAACCCACATTTCAAGCGTTGCATATCAACATTGCTGGATCTGCGGTGTGAGGTCGCATCATGGCTGTGACGCATTCAATGTACAGCTATTTTCATCCAACCGCATTTGCAACAAAAACTTTTTCTCTTCCACAATCTGTTTTCCTTTCATCAAGGCTCTCGGAATTTCTCGACCTTGTCAAACAAGACGAATGTTCCTAAAATTCATCTCCATAAATTTCTTTTTTTTTATCTTCAATATTATTCTTTCACACTTGGAAGCCGATCTTTCATTCTCGAAATTTGAAGGTTCTTAAATAAAAAATAAACACTTTAAGCATAATTTTGAATATGATCTCTATATTTAATTTTCCAGAGAAACAAAGAAGATCGAATAAAGAAAAACCGCGAAAAGAAAGAACAGCTTTCACGAAACAGCAGGTTCGTCACTTAGAATCTGAATTCGCTCACAGCAATTATTTAACACGCCTTCGTCGTTACGAAATTGCTGTAGCTTTGGACCTTTCAGAACGACAGGTAAATTCTTTTTAATATTTGAAGATACCGACTTTCAATGATTCATTTTTTAAAAATCATATTTGTATTGCAGGTAAAGGTCTGGTTCCAAAATAGGCGGATGAAGTGGAAGAGAACAAAAGTCCCTAACGAGAAGCCAATGGGATCGTAACAAGTTTTTCGAAAAAAGGATGTAAATATAAAATAATTTCTAATGTCCTGTCTGAAAGTCGAAAATTTATCAAAACTATGCAATTCGATGAGTTTTTTAAATTTTCCTCTTCAAAAGAAAAATCTTTCTGAGAACAAAGCATGGTAGAGAAATAAAAAACTACACAAATAAAGACTAAATTATATTTACAACGTTTTTGGAAGATCGACAGGTTCAAACTTTAGATCTATTCCCTTGGCTTTAAGTTTCTTCTCGAGAGCAGATAACTTTTTGAGCGACTTTTTCACAGTTTTTTGGTGTTTATTCTTGCTGATAGTTGCGTGGTTTAGTCGAGTTTCCTTCTTCCTGTTTTCCAGATTAGGATAATAGCTTTCAGACCAATCCTTTCCGAAAAAGTAACCAAAATGCTGTTTCTCTGGTGGAATATAGGCAGCTGAAAGAACCAAAAATTCGATATGAGTTATCTTAAACAATATGAACAGATCATCCGAAAATATTGAACTAAAAGCACGAAAAAACATAGAGAAACTATGGAAGATCGATTCCAGAGCCTGATGCAAATAATATTATAAACAGTAAATGATAAAGTTGTAAATATTTATGAGATAAAGAGTTCATACATGTTTAGAGAAAATATTAAGTTTGTACCTTTCAGTAATCTACCACACATTAGATAGTTATTCATTGTTTCTGCGGCCACTTTGGCAACTTCGGGGAATTCGAATTCAATGTAACCGTAGCCTCGACTCCTTCCAGACTGTGAACATTGAATAGACGATAAAGATTCAAAAACTATTTACAGCTAAGTATTCAATAAGTAAATTAATTATAATTTTGTATTAGGAATATCAGAAATATATCAAATATTCAATGGAACTTACCCTTTTCGATCTCACGTGCCTGACTCGAGTGACTTTTCCAAATTGACCAAAATATGCTTTCATTTGTTCTTCATAAAATCCGTGAGGAATGTGGCTGAGATAAACGACACCTGTTGTGGCAGTATATTTTAATTCACCTTCTGGCAATTTTCCAGTTGAGTCCTTCGCCTTCTGTTCCGGCTTTTCCTGCGATTTCTTGGATTTCTTATCATCTTTCTAGGAAAAATCAAAGAAAATTCCGGTCATGAATTGAAATTTTTTTAAACTGAACATTGTTTATTGGAAGAGCAGTATTGTTTATTTCCAAATTGTAAATCTTCGAACAAGAAGTGGGATAACTATAATTTTATGGTAGTTTCCTTTAAATTGAACAATATCTGAATGAGAATTTTTGCTCCGAGCCACCAAACATGAATAATTACAATCGGAATGAATAAAACTTGACAATTTTGAAGTTCAAGAATTTTAAATAATATTTTAAATAAGCAAACGATACGAATAGTATAATTATGAATAGAAGTGTTCGTTAAGTACAATTTAAAAATCAAGGATTATAAATCCCTAAAAATATGGAACTTGACCCTTACAAGTTGAAAACGTAGCATAATTTGATTATTTGATGAAATGTAAAGTCTAATGAGTCTGATCAACAGAAAACTCTACATTCAATTATTAGAGAGAAAAAATTAATATTAAATCCAAAAAAATGAATAAATTACAGGTAAACATTTTATTATAATCTCTATCAGATTATGAAATTTCATTTAACCTGATATAAATGCAGTTCTCTAGAACGTGAATTAATATCGATTATACTTATTATATATGAAAGAGGTTAGGAAACCTGCCCGGAATACTTGAATACCCTGAATATAATCAAGAAATTCGAAAGAAGGACCTAAAAATATTGAAAATTATAGTTTACTCGCAAGTATTCTTTTGATTCTGCTCTTGAACTAATAGAATTCAAAATTTTACAATAGATTTATGAACGTAAAGTAATATGATTTAATGAGCTCATTCGGTGCAATACCTAACTATTATAAAGTGAATGAAGATTTATACGTATGATAGACAAATAAATTACATCACATATAGTGAAAATCGTACATATTCAATGATTCAAAATAAAAAATAAAGAAAAATGCGTAGTGTTTTGAGGTTAGGTTTCGGAGGTTATAGTTTGAACATTAAAATAAAACCTACCTTCAATATATCTTGGACATTTTTAACTGCTTTTTTGAGACTAGAATTCGATTCCGGTCTAATTTTCTTCACCTTCATTTTGGTAAAATTTTCTAAACGACTATTATAAGAAAAATAAACAAAACCTTAGAACGAACTTGACACAACGTGGGAAACAAAATTATGCAAGGAATGATTTTGGTCGTTTTGCTGGTTAAAGGTTTTGCCTTACCGCCAGTCGGTAAGTAGGATATTCAAATTATCGCTAAATTCTAAAAATGAAGATATGCCTGATATTTATAAATTCCAAAATATTGTTTTTTACAGTAAATTTCTTCTATTTTGGATGTTTGAAAACTTCAAGATTTAAGATATTTATGGATTAGAATTTTTTATATTTGCATTTGCAAAAATAAGTTAATGAGTTCTTCTTCAAAGTTAAATAAGAATTATACAGTATTCGATATTTGAAAAATAAAACCTACTATTTCAAATTTTTTCAAAATTTGTAAATAAGGGTGTTAAGCTTCTCGAAGGGTCAGAAGTTCGTTTTTTGCTAAGTTGTGCAAAACAAATGTTTTTTTATTACCCGAAAATTGTAAACAGACGCTCTTACAGGTAAGAAAAGGAAAAAATTACAAAAAATCATAAAATAGACCCTCGCAGATAAAAACACACTGCGTTTTATCAAAGAATTGATTATGGCGGTCCCTACAGTCTTCAACGGAAATATATAATGCATTTCGAATATAATGTTTTTATGTACGAAATAAAGTTGCCTGAAAAACACAATTACCTGTCAAAAACAAAACATTTCAAAAATGTATGGTTCCTTTATTTCTTATTCAAATAAAAAAAATTATATCAAATATACTAGCTTGCTAATTCGATTCAACAAACTCCGTAATCAATTCTCTTCAATTCCTACTAAAACGAATAATATCTGGAATTTGTTTACTTTATGCGGAAATATAGAATGAAATTTCAAAAGATATAGTTTTGATTCATGAGGGTAAAAAATATTCCAACCCTTTTGTGTCTCGTACTTTATAAAAATGTTTGAGATTGTTTTAATTGACATTCAAGAAATAATTGAATTATAGAAAAAGCATAGAATCATGCTTTGTTCATAAGGAGAGGTGGTTTTTGCATATTTTAGGCTGGTCGTTTTTACCTTTTTACATTCTCATCATTTATGATTCAGAAAGTATTAGAATCGTCTGAAATTTCACATCTTGAATTTTCAACGGAT
>WSXT02222255.1:0-16850 GCA_011762715.2 Neuroterus valhalla | reverse complement strand
CCGTTTGGAGCGTTAAAATTGGAAAATTTCAGGAGCGCAGACTTGGCGCAGACTTGGCGCAGGATTTCAACCCACTCAAGATCAAGCAAGATCCGTTAAATTCTTGTTTCGGCTTGCATCACTACTTCAGTATACACAAAATTGATAAATCTCTTTTTTCAAACAAAATTAGGTATGAGATTGGAAACACCTGAACTACTACTCACGAATGCAAAAGCACGATTAATCGTTTGTAAAGACGCCTTCATTTATGTACAAACGCCATCATGTTGGGATGATAGATAGAAAGGGTCGTGTTCTTCCTGTGTGGCTTACAGAAGAAGAAGTTAAAAAAGTAGGTGCTTTTAATCCAACGCTAGTGGAACCTAAAGAGCCAGTTGCTCTCATAATTTCTCCTAACATGATGTTCCACGCGGATCTAACAGAAGTTCTTGAACCAAAAAATGAGCCTAAAACTGAACAATACACCTTCTTCATAAAAACACAGGGGAAATTGTTCTTCAAAGCAAATCTGCGGCCTGATCCTTCGAAAATCAGTTCGGATACTAGATACGCGTTCATTGTAATGCATATACCAGATGAAGAAAACACCATCTATGCGGGCGATCTAGAATATCTTCCACCGTCAGATAAACCTGATTGGTTTCATTGAAAAAAATGGATATCAAGAAGTAATTCAAATTTCTTAATTAACGTATTAGTGTAACACATCTTGATGGTATCGCATATCATTTCCGCTTTATTTTTTTATGAATAAGGCATTCCTAGCGTGTATATTAATTTTCCGAATATCTGAGATGTTATAGTTTTCGAATGGTATTCTTTTTGTTGTGCGGCAACCAAATTTGTCAGATCTAAGGAAAAAATGGAAGAAATTAAAATTGTATGTTACTGCTTAATAAAAATATTTCAGTCCGAACATAACTCTTATGTATAATTTTATCCCATTTTTCGCTATGTCCAATGTACTTCTGAAATGTAGTGGAAATTTATGGGCATCGAATAATTTTACAAGCTTTGAACAAGGTTAAGAAATTTCATTACACCATATTGAAGAAAAAACTGCGGGAGTCTGGAGCCCTCCTGAGTATGCAAAACAAACCGATCAAGACTCCTTTGGTCCTGGACAACTTATCAGTAGAATACACTTTTTTCAACAAGTCGTAAAGTTTTCAATCTGGAACTATTGATTTCAAAATGGATATTTGAATTCAGAATTGGAAGTGATCAATTTTCGAACAGAAATGGAATAGTCACCTCATCGATCGGAAATATTTCTCTTCTAGCAAGAAATAAAAAAATTCTCAACTCAATATTTAACTCATCACCCAAAAATATGAAATTCTAACAAAATACATGAGTTTTCAGCTAACTTCTAGTTTCCAAATAATATTCATACATTTTCAACCAGAAATTGGATAGTTGAATCTTCAATTGAGAACAATCATTCTGAAACAAAAAAGGAACGAATTTCTAGAATAATAGTTCTATCTTCATATTTCAAAACTGAACAAATAAATTCTAAATGAAAAAAATGAATCTCTAACAAAGAAGTTAAAGATTCAATCAAGTAATTATAGTTTAGTCCTTAGAATGACATTTTAACTAAATGGTCGCATTCAAGAAAAAAAAAATGTATAAAAAGATTCAACCAACCAGTAGAATTTCAAACTCAACAAGATGACATTTGAATCTATCATATAATAGTGGATATCTCGATCCAAAAACAATAACTTGCAAAAGAGGAATAGTCGAATTTTTGTAATTAGATTCTGTTGATTGAGGCAAAAAACTTTTTTCAATTCTAAACAGTAACCTCAAAATAAACACTCATTTTACGGTAATGGTAGGTAAAGATGACTAAGTCGACGAATTTTTGGGTATTCACCCAAATGATAGTTTTGACTCTTCGAGTGAAGAATATAACCTTCACAAAATCAATTTCAACACATCTGAATATTTCAAAGTAAGATGATGAAGAATTTTATCGAGAAAATAAGCGTAATATATTTGTTGATTTTCATGTATATTACAAGATATTCTGGAAGTAAAAAACAAGGGCAACAAAATATTCAAATATTCATATAGCAGTTCAAGAAGTTCATATGTAATGTTCAAACAGAAGAAAGTTTGAATTGAATGAATTTATTGGAAGAATTGAAAGAATGAATTTGGATGATAAATAATAATAATAACTGATATAGTTTGTTGTTACAATAAAAATCTTTAATTGAATGCGAAAAGGATTTTCTATCTTTAACCAAGATGGTTGACCAAATGATTCTATCTTTCGCCATAATATACGTTCCAAAACGCAAAACCTTAGGGAGACTTGAAAAACCCCTAAGATTTCGTCCCCTGCAGCAATTATGTGCTTCAGTAAGGAAACCTGAAATTTTCTAATTCTTGCTTCGACGATCCTTGTCACCCTCATCTCTATTGTGTCTTCAGTACCCGAAACCCCGTTGACTATGGCTTGATACGTGTAAGCGCACGAGGAGCAATCATGGAATTTTCCATTGAACGAGGTCAGCCCTGCATATTTTCAAAATTTGATAGCTTTCGTTCTCTTACGCATTTAGGTATTTAATTTCAAATCCAATACAATTCCAAGACGCAGATAACCTGATCAATCATCTCACAGTAAAAACGAAGTGTAAATGGGACACCCGTTTAAGGATACCAGCTACCTGCAACGGAAAGTACCCTAGGTGGTGTTCATGCTGCCCAGTTGGGGGTTCTGAGTCCCCGACAATTGGGGTATGGAATTTTTGACAGCTTTGACGATCATCCGTCATAGTCTGTATAGCCATTGAAAGGTGCGTTATTTGTATTTTGTAATATTAGATCACAACTGTATACATGCAGGTAGCCTGCATGCATGAAAAGCAGACTCATTTCACGTGGAATATGTAGGGACCACCGATTTGTATTATATCCTGGATAGTGGATGACGTCACACATTTGTGCCGAGTTTAGGTCATAAATACGTGTATGTTCTTCTCTTTAGTCAGCTGACTGTATTTACATGCGAAGCCGGGACAGCGTGTATTTTATCTTTACTTGGCGCATAGGTTTTGAAACCGGGATATCCACTTGCATATTCACAACGAATAGAGGGCCCTTGTTTTAAGTAATGCAATAACCACACCATCTTTATCTGAAGACCATGGCGTATATTGGAAACAGGACTGGTCAGTAGTATCTCACATAGGGGGTTCATCGAACCCTAGGGCAGGGTTCAAGGAACACCGTTCAGAATCTACCTGCAACGAAGTTCACCCTCGGAAATAAATTACATAGAGCAGGGCTCGCGTTACTAAATAAAATTTCTGATTCTTAGTTATTCACTCTGAAAAGTGAAATTTTGCAGGGCGAGCGATCAAATTTAACCCGATACACGCGACTTGTGTGAGAGAGGGAAACTGAAAACTATTATATCAGCTATAATAACGCTCGAAACCAATTTTTGATTGTTTTGAAAGAAGAGGCAACACAAAAAGTATCAGAAGGTGTAAAAACCTCGATTTTGATTTTTCTAGCGTAAGCCTCCTTTCTCCGGCGCACGTCACATATTAAGTCGATCTATTTCCACGATTGCAAAACGTCGCATTCACTTGCTCATTCTACATTTTAATTGACATTTATTCTAGTCCGCGGATTTTACGTTGCAATAATTTTTATCCTTATTTTCTACTTCTTGACATATATATATAGTAAATTCTTTGTACGTTGTTTTAACTATTTCTTATATACTTTCATTGTAGTTGCGCTCTATATAGAGATATGTACATTTATATATGTTACACTTACGCATTGAATAATATTAATTTTGAACTTGATGAACTCTCTAGCCAAAAATATTCACTGTAAACATTCACTCCAAAATAACTCATAAAAATCACGGGTATCCTTAGGCATGACAGAAGCAGAAATAATTTGATTGGTTGTAAATTTTGGGATCAGTGGAAGAAACTCCAGCTGGATTTTTATAACCAATGGGCTTGCTGCCCCACGCTGCTACCCTCTCAGTTCTGAGTGACGCGTCTCTCCGCAATTCGTATGCGTAAGGATAGCACTGTCCAGACTACTTACCAGCTCGATCAAGATAAAGATCTTATCATTGTAATTAGAGGAGTTAACGATCTCTCTGAAGAATCTCTATTCGAAGAATTCCAAACTAAAATCCATCCCGTCAAGCGAGTTCATCGTATTAAAAACGGGAAAAAAATCTGGCCCCAGGTGGTCGTCCATCTGGACCCATCCTCTCCTTCAGCCGAGTCGATATTCGACATCAAAGTTCTCGCTGACTCAGAGTGCAGGTTGAAACCAAGAGAAAATCGAATCTCATTCCTCAGTGCTGTCGTTGCCTGGAATTTTTATAAACTGCTAATTACTGCCATGCCTCCTGGTCTTGTGCTTTCTGCGGGCGCAGTCACGCCACTGCCTCTTGCACACTCAGAGAACGAAAAGATGCCACCCCATCTTGCTCCAATTGCAAAGGCCCTCATTGGGCCATCTTCCGTGGATGCCCGAAAGTCCCTCATGGACCTGGCACCAAGCCGAACGCAACCCGTCAACCTCCGAAACCGAAGCTGACTGCAATCCCTCTTCCTGAACCTCGCAGTTCCACCAAACCCTTTTCCTTACAATGCTCCTTCGCTGATGTAATCTCAGCTCGTCCTCCTCCCAAAGTCCACAACCATCCTCAATCCTCTACCAGCACTGATCCACTACAGAATCCGCAACTCAAGCAGCTTTATCGTGACTTCCTCTCTGCCTTTGCTGCTGCCGTCCAACACCCAACCCCGGGATGCTCGTAAAAATAATCTAAACATCCTTACCTGGAATGCTGAAGGCATCTCTGCTCCCAAGCGACTAGATTTGACATTACTCCTTAACGAAAAATTCATCGAATTTGCCTGCATTACCGAGACCCATCCTAATTCCACGAAAAAACTTTATACTCCAGATTTTTCCGTATACAGGGAGGACCGTCCTGCCTCTAAAGGCAGGAAAAAAAATGAAGGAAAGCTGGCCAAAAGTCGAAAAAAAATTTTTCTCCAAACCTATTTTCGATTATCGGTAATACTTGAGTGATGTTTTGCCCATCGTTTTCCATCGCTGTAGTTGAGCGAACGTTCTTACTTGCTCCAAGTTATCATTTCAAAATCGACCGTCGAGAGTGACTCGTGAAACCTTCGTACCGGTAAGAAAATCGTTCGCTCCGAAAGTGCATAACTTTTTAATGGATTGTCGGATTCTATTTCTACAAAATGGAATCTTCTCCTGAAAGAAAGTATGATTTTCTGTTGTTTATAGGAAACACGAGGATACATCGTTTCACTTTGATATCTTGTTAATCTAATAGAGAAAAATTCAATGTTTATGATTACAAGTATGCATTCAGGAACGTTTAAAAAAAAATCCCCGCAAAACCCCGCTTCAGAATTTTTTTGTCATACCCACATGACCTTCAAGTAACTAATGTCAAACGCTCAACTGCCACTTATTGCAACTTTCTATATTCTCGTTAATAATTTAAAGACAAAAAATGTTAAGGGATATAGTTCCGAAAAGCCCTTACCTCCGATCAATCCGAAACTTCGTATACCTATGTATTTCGAAGCGTTGAACACGAATATCATGGTGACAATGCCCGCAAATTTGTATTTCATGGTAACAACCATAAAAACCCAATGAAAGTCTTGTTTCTTTATGGTTATCTCCGTGAATTGTGAAAATTGATGAAAAAGCTTCAAATAAAAATTGTAGATTCTTTGAAAATCCATATTTCATGAAACCCCTTATACTTTTTCTAGAGAAAATCGGATAAAATTCCTCAATATTTGTCCAGGCCGTCTTTGCATCCTTTCAATTTAGTCTCCTCCGAGTATCAATGATATTTCCAAAATTTTTGATCTTTTCGACACTAATACCCCTAATCTGGTTGCTGGCGATCTAATCGCCAAACATAAAGCCTGAGGTGGCCTAAAAAATAACACAAAAGGTAATGCTCTCCACAAAACTGCGACTCGCCATAACCTAACTATTGACGTTCCCTCAGAACCTACCTACTTTCCTAGCTCTCCTAATCATCAACCCGATATCCTCGACATCTTCATTACAAAGAATATCGTCTCTGACAGACACCCGCGGTCTCTTTCTAAACTTAGCTCTGATCACAACCCAGTGCTCCTAGAGTTGTCAGGTTCCCCTGATCTCTCACCTCCAACAGAATCAAAAATCGATTATCTTCATCTCAAATATATTCTGGAAAATTCCACTCTCAAATGCTGCCAAATCCAATCGACTTCTGATCTAGATACAGCGCTTGAAGCCTTGACTAAAGACATCCGAAACCCAGTCCGGCTCGCTACATCATCCAACTACACTTCTGGTCGCAAATCCAAACTTTTACCTGCCACTCGCGTTCTTATCCGCAGGAAAAATCAAGTCCACAATCATTGGTAGTCCTACCGCAATCCTAAACAACACCAGCGTCTAAACTCCCTTCAAAGAAAATAAAAAACCGAAGTTGAGCTGTATCCCAAAAGATTCTGGAAAGTCATCGAATCTCTCCGTAATAGGAAATATTTTCTCCCCTCTCTCGCCAAAGACGGTCAATCTTTCTTTCTCCATAAGGAAAAAGCAAAAATTTTCGCAGATTTCCTCAAAGATCAATGCTCTCCCTTCCCTAGCCTTGACAAATTTGCTAACTCTCACGACCATGTCTCCAAGACTGCTCGAAATTTCACTGTCACTGACACAGACTTTATTCCCACCTCTCCTAAAGAAGTCTCGGACTCAGTCCGTTCCTTAAGAAATCGTTAATCTCCCGGAAATGACTCTGTCAGTAATAATGTACCGAAAACACTTCCCCGCGAACACATCGTGGCTATCTTCCGAAACCGGGTAAACCTTTTAATTCCACATCAAGTTTTCGTCCTATCAGTCTGCTGTGTACTCTCAGCAAACTAGCCGAAAATATCATTCTTCCCCGTTTTGATGACTTTATTTTGCAAAACAACTTTCTTCCTAACTTCCAGCACAGTTTTCGCAAACGTCATGAAACAGCTCATCAACTTCTTCGTGTCCCTGAGCACATTGCTGAAAACCGTAAAAAGAGCAGGCACACATCCATGCTTCTTCTAGAAAGTAAGCGAGCTGTAACAGAGTCTGACATGATGGTCTAATCTTAAAACTCATCAAGTTAAAGTTTCCTCACTATCTTATCACCTCAATCAAATCCTTCCTCTCGAACAGGAGCTTCAGAGCTCGTCTTCGTAAATCCTTATCGGATCCCGAACTTATTACCTCCGATGTCCTCCAGGGCTCTGAACAAATTTATTAAAATCGTCCTGGAATGGTACCACAGATGGAGATTTGAAATAAACAAATCGAAATCTGAAGCTGTCTTTTTCTTACGTCGCTGGCGAAACCCCCTTAACTCTTGGTTGACTCTTTTCCCATTAAATGGAGTCTCTCGGCAAAATATCTTGGCGACATTTTTGCCAAACGACTCACTTGGTCCGAACAAATACAGGCCATCCGTAATAAGGCCAACGGAGCCTTTGCATCACTTGAACCCTCCTTCAATAACCCTATAGTTTCTCGAGCCACCAAAACTCGTGCATCCAACGCCATAATTAGGAGCATCTGCACTTACGCGATTCCTGTCTGGGGCTCTGCAACCCCAAATAGACTCTCCAAATTTGGAGGCGTGTATATGCAGCTTCTTTGTTCCACTTTGAATATTCCTTTGTTCATCCGTAACAAGCGAATTCTTGCGGAACTAAACCTCCCATTCATCACCCATGCCGCTCACACATACGCTGCGAAGCTTCGTCTCATAGGGGCTAATCACCCGAACCCATGCATCAATTCACTTGCAAGATATGCAAGTAAAACTTCCGACTGATTTAGAAGGTCCTGCCTTCTCGTCTCACGGGAATAATAAAGTCATCTGTCTATCTTATTTGTCCACGTTTCGTATTATGCGCGAGTGTCCTTGCGGTATAACTGTCTTGGAACGCCAATTTCGATGTTCCTTGTTTTTATTTCATCTCGGTTTATAACCTGCTAGGTTGGTAACCAGTCGAGAAGAGGTTTTAGTCGGTAGGTGCACCAAGCGAATCCGACACTACTCATGTTTTTTGGGTGTCTTTTGTAGAATTTTCCTCCTCGGCCCCTTCATGACCTCTCGGTCGACCACCAGCAAAAAGAGAGGAAGAACCTTTCTCTCTTAGTATTGAACTTGACTTGAGAATTATTCTTCAGAACCTCGCATGTAAACCGGTCCTTCTCAAGACCTTTTTGTACAAAACCAGATATGTGATTTGTCCTTCTTAAGACCTGCTTTTCCAGGTACCGCCTCCAACCACTTGGACCGTGAACTCCAAGGTGACCTAAGACCCTTCCAGGGACCTTCTGAGCTTTTTCTAACACTGGGCCAATTCGGAAGAGGCCACGCATGGCGAAAAATTCCAAGCAGCAATGGAAGCAGCGTCAACGACGAGCGGCTCAGCAATCCCGCCCGGAGATTCTCACCTCGTCCACTCTATATTCCCTATCGGTGCATCAGAATGTAAGACTCCACTAGAATGTTGTGCCCCACTACCACCAGGGACCGTGAAGCTGTGTGAAGTATCGAAAATCTGTCGGAAAATCCTTTCGACATTTGCTCAAGTACGTGCGACTCTCTATCTCCTCGAAGAAGGTGTAGATCGCCCTACGATCCTGAGTTTGGACTCATCGTGGGTACCTCTGAAATTTCCTCCGACGTATGACGAAGTGGATCGCCGACGACCGCAAGCTCTAAATAAATTGAAAAGTTTATCGAAAGTATCCGGTAGGACGTTCAAAGGAGAGACACACCAAAGATCAGAGCCGAAAGCAAGTTCGCAAGGCGGTCAATGTTCCTGTTCCAGGGACTCCAGGCTGCCCATACCTCCGTTTCTACTCCTTTTCTCTAACACAATCTCCTGGCCGCCCGAACCTACACTTGTATGCTGATCCTAAAGTTTAATCCTATATCCGAATCCCTCCCTGAAATATGGTTCCAGGTCATCTAAATCAATGAAAAATGTAATTTCTTCCAATGAAGAAGAGAAGAAAAAAAAATTTATCAATTCCACATTTCGTAATAAAATGTCTCAGATAGAAAATGGAATATTAAAATTCAAGCTTTGGGTCGCCTAGTCACTGAAAAATCTGATTTTTACGATAAAATATGTAGAGTATAATAAGGAAACCGAAATCCTGCGACACCGTATCCCAAATATTCATATAACGGAGTTATATTGGGGAATTCTACGAACTGGTCAAGAGAAGCAATCTTCAGTTCAACTGTCACATTGAAAAATCTAAGATTTCAAATGAAAAGTGTCAAGTCTTGACAAATAATGAGAATATCATAATATCGCAAACTATAATTTCTTTATATCTATCTAAAGGAGTGATGTAAACAATCTTCTACAAATGGTTCGAGAATTTTGAGCTTCAAGCCGACTCAATTACTAAAAAAATACATCTCTTCAGATGAGAAGTGCAAAATATTGGGAAAAGTTGAAGGATCTAATTTGGACAATAGGCATCTTTGCGCGTGCAAAGATAATACTTGAAGTTTGCAAGTGGACGACGGTGCACGTCAGATTCACAACGTGCACAAATGGGCACCTGGAGACATACACAACTGTGTCTGACGTGCACAGCCGGCCATCTTCTCGAGTTTTTTTGGTTAGACAAGCAAATTTATCCTAGTTCAAGATGGCCATCTGTGCACGTTAGAAAAAAAATCGTGCACAGGTGTCGGAGTGAAAACTGTGCACGTGCAGGGTCAGTGTGCACAGTTGTTCGAGTACATCTGTGCATGTGGACGTGTACAAGTGTACCCAACGAGCTTTCTTAGTTAGACCTTCACACTTTTATACGTCTTCAGGCGCCTTTGAAAAGCAGTCGTGCACTGTTGTCCAGCTGCAGGGTTTTCTGAGGGAGTCAAAGCGAAAAGACTGGCGGTTATTCTGAAGGAAAATCTGAAGTTAGGAGGGAAAGGATAAGAGATAAAGTTTGTTAAAGATTGCGTTAAAGGAAAGGAGTAGAAACGGAGGTTAGGACAGCCTGGAGTCTCTGATGCAGGAACATTGACCGCTTCGCGAACTTGCTTTCGGCTCCGATCTTTGGTGTGTCTCCTTTGAATGTCCTGCCGGAAACCCCTGATGAACTTTTCAATTTATTTAGAGGTTGCGGTCGTTGGCGATCCACTTCGTCATACGCCAGAGGAAATATTGGAGGTACCCGCGGTAAGTCCGAACTCAGGACCGTAGTGCGAACTACACCTTCTTCGAGGAGAAAGAGAGTCGCACGTGCTCGAGCAAATGTCGAAAGGATTCTCCGATAGATCCTGGTAAAGTCTTACATTATGATGCGCCGATAGGGAATATTGAGTAGACGAGGTGAGAATCTCCGGACGGGATTGCTGGTTCTCTTTGTTCGCTGCTTGGAATTGTCTGCTATACGTGGCCTTTTCCAAATTGGCACATTGTGAGAAAGAGCTCAAAAAGTCACTGGAAGGGTCTTACGTCACCTTTCGTCCACCAACTCGGTCGGGTTGCTTGCTTCAATTAACACAGGAGCTCACCGGGAACGAGGCCTGAAGTCGCCAGCTACGACTCGCTTCCTGAACCGGCACCCCGATCCAGAAGGTCGTCGTGAAAGGGCTTAAGCAATGCAAGGTCCTTGCCTTGGAGTTGACGGTGCGCGTGGTTGAAGGCGGTACCTGGAATATCAGAAGCAAAACAAACACACAAACAAGGCGAAAAGAATCGAATGTCTTGGAAAGGACAAATCAAATGTTTGATTTTGTACAAAAGGGTCTTGAGAAGGATCGGTTTAAACGTGAGGTTAGGAAGAATAATTTTCAAGTTGAGCTTGATACTGTTTTTATTTTCGCCTCTGAAATTCCTTGAGGCGTTGAGAAGCAGGTCAGGACGGAGCTGATGGCAGACAGAAGCGCTCTGAGAGAGAGATATTTTCTCTCTTACAGCTGCAACTCGACCGAGAGGCAGCATTGGACTTGCAAGGGGAAGCTTCAGACTGGGGTATCGAAATTGAGATAAGACCATCATCAATCGATAGAATATAAAAAATTATCGCACGCGTGTCCTGGCGTTTTTGTAGGTAGGCCCTAGTTTTGTGATCTTGAATTTTTTTAAATCACGCTCGAAGCGGTAAATCAACTACTACCTATAGTCTGTTGCTCCACGTTCATGTAGTGATAGTGGCTCGGCAGTCGAATGCTCGCCTTGTACCCCGATGCCGCTGGATCGAATCTCCGGAAAGGATTTTTTTCTATTGGCAACCATAAAAAACGATTATTTGATGATTCTTTCTTGGTAACTGAAATTTTATGCTTTTGAAATATTTGATACAGCGACAACGGAGTAGAAGGCGAGTATTCAACCGCCAAGCCACTATCACTACTTGAACGTAGAATAACAGACTAGATAGTAGTTTGTTCACCGCTGCGAGCGTGATTTCCAAAAATTTAATATCGCAAAACTAGGGCTTACCTACAAAAACGCCAGAACACATGTGTAATAATTTTTAATATTCTATCGGTGGATGATGGTCTTAATAAAATTTCGACATCACAGTCCGGAGCTTCCCCTTGTTAGACCAGATTCGGAGTTTAAGAGCGAGTAAGCGAGAGAGATCCTTCTTCTATGTTTGTCGGTGGATGGTTGGTAGGAAGTGTCGATAATTGCTGTAGCGAACGTCTTTCTCCTTGCTTGGAGGAAAGACAACTGTTAATGAGCTCTGGACTTTGCTATCTTTATGCACACGAGTTCTGGAGACACGCGTCACTCAGAACTGAGTGGATAGCAGCGTGATGCAGCAAGCCCATTTGTTATAAAAATCCAGCTGGAGTTTCTTTTCCTGCTCCCAAAATTTACAACCAGTCAAATTATTTCTGCTTCTGCCATGCCTAAGGATACCCGTGATTCTTTTCTGTTCCTCTCTCCCTCTCACATTCTAAGTTTCTTATGAGTGAAAATAAAATGAATGTTTAAAGTATATATTTTTGTCTAGAGAGTTCATCAAGTTTAAAATTAATATTATTCAATGCGTGAATGTAACATATCTAAATGTACATATCCCTACATAGATCGTAACTGCAATGAAATATATAATACACGTACGTAAATTTATAGAATGTTTGAATACATCTAAATATTTATATATATATATTGCAGTTTTTTCTTCAATAGGATGGAATGCAATTTCTTGACCTTGATCAGAGCTTGTAAAATTGTTCAACGCCCATGAATTTCCACTGGAATCCAGAAGTATTGGGACATAGTGAAGAATGAAATAAAATTATACGTGAGAGTTATGTTCGGAATGAAATATTTTTATTAAGCAATAGCATGTAATTTTGATTCCATCCCTTTTTCGTTAGATCTGAAAAATTTAGTTGTCGCACAACACAAAGAATACTATTCGAAAATATAACATCTTTGATAGTCAGAAAGTTAATATATTTGCTAGGAATGCCTTGTTAATCGAAGAAAAAAGTGGGGATAATATGCGATACCATCAAGATGTTGTACACTGATATCCTAATTAAAAATTTTCAGTACTTCTCGCTATCCATTTTTATCAATGAATCCAATCAGGTTTATTCGAAGGTGCAAGGTACTCTAGATCGCCTGCATAGATGATGTCTTCATCTGGCATTAGTATTACAATGAATGCGTTTTTATTTTTCGAACTTATTTTTGAAGGATCAGGCCGAAGATTTGCTTTGAAGAACAATTTCCCCTGTGTTTGCATGAATAAGGTGTATCGTTCAGTTTCAGGCTCATTTTTTGGATTAAGAACATCTGCCAGATCCGCGTGGAACATCATGGTAGGAGAA
This sequence comes from Neuroterus valhalla, assembly GCA_011762715.2. Taxonomy (NCBI): domain Eukaryota; kingdom Metazoa; phylum Arthropoda; class Insecta; order Hymenoptera; family Cynipidae; genus Neuroterus; species Neuroterus valhalla. The sequence goes on along the minus strand of WSXT02222255.1, from coordinate 3,931 downwards.
ATTATGAGAGCAACGGGCTCTTCAGGAGCCACTAGCTTTGGATTAAAATTACCTACTTTTTTAGCTTCTTCTTCTGGCAGCCACTTAGGAAGAATATAACCCCTTCTTTCTATCATTCCAACATAAACAGGGCTACGTGGCTTTTGTACATAAACAAGCGCGCCCTCCCATTCGATTAATCGTGCTTTTGCATTCGTGAGTAGTTCAGGTGTTTCCAATCTCATACCTAATTTTGTTCGAAGAAAAAGATTCATGAATTTTGTGTATACCGAAGTAGTAATGCAAGACGAAACAAGAATTCATCGGACCTTGCTTGTTCTCGACCAAAATTAAATTCTAACAATGACAATTCCTTCGTTCATAATATTTCTGGAAAGAAGTTCCTTATGGCGCGTTACACTGCTGAGGCTTAGCAAATGAGTCTAGACGAGAAAAAGTGTAAGAGATATGAACTCGTGATTGTGCTATTGTAATTACAGCCATGCGATGTGTATTCATGATACGAATATACTCTAGGAGCTCAGATTTCCTTTAACATTTTCAACAACAGAGCCCATATGCTGAAAAATTTTAAGTAAAAAATATTGTCTTTGACTATTACATTTATGAATAGATGAACTTCGTTACAACTAGGTGTCCTTGAGACACCTTACGTGTTCTTTTATTCTAAAATGCATGATAGAAGTACAGAAAACCAGAAAAACCGGAGGAGACCAGCGGGATCTTCGAACACATCAAAGTAAAAGCCTGGATTGTAAGAAAATCAAGATTGATTGTAACAAAAATCTGAGAGGACTTTTTTAATCCAGGCTTGATATTAAAAAAAAAATATTGAAAAATTTCCAAAGTTTGGAGAACAAGAAAAAATTATTGAAATAAAGTGAAGTAGTAGTATAATGATTTCATGATGATCTATCTCAATCAATAGAGTTAAACCGAGTTTTAATCGTGTATTCTGTACAGAGAAGGAACTCGACGTTTGGTAAACATTGCAGTCCACTTCCTTAGGGCTGACCTAACACTAAGTTCAAGTTTGTGTTGTTCATACATATTATTTCCTCGACTTTTTGATAAGCCAAAAGGCGTTACTATGTAGACTATACGGACCTAATCGACCAGTTAAGTTCTTCTTGAAAAACCTGGAGCGACAGGAAGCCAAAACCGGATTGTTATTATATTCATTGCACCCACTGATATTATTAGGGTGTTACAAGTTTAGCTTGCTCCTTCATGTCATCTTTGAATATTCATTGCTCTTGGAATGATGGTTGTTTTCTCAAATAAAATGCCACGTCCTGTATTTCCTGACAATAGCAACACAACAGTTGTCATGAATGAAAAAGACTACAACAAGGAAATCATGGACCATTTATCTCGAGAGCAATCTGTTATTGATTCCCTTGTATGTAGATCTCTCTCCATAACAGATAAAGATAATATACAAAATAAATGTTATAAAACGTAAAAGGAAACCTATTACAGAAGAATTACATACATGAATGGATAGACAAACAAGAAACTACGGGAGAAAGATCAAATCAACACAACCTACTAGAAAAAGAGAGATGGAAATAACCATTACTTTACGCTCCATCTAAGGTATCACATAACAGAAAGAAAGAATCCTCATCAACACAAGAAAACTCAAGAAACCTCAAAGAAAACGAAATCGCTCTCAGAATATAGCTTTGTCGTATTTTAATGAACTGGCAAAAAGAATGAAACCTTCTACTCTTTGGTCTCAGAATTTAATGTAAGAATCAACATTAGGGACCCGTTTTGATGTAAAACTATAAACCTATCCAAAGCTAACTGCCATTCCAAAAAGACAGTCTACTGGACTTGGGGCTAGGAAAATCAAATTTCTGTCATCAAATAACCTTGAAAAATTCCTCAATGAAGCTTCCAACTACGATTATTTAGCAACTGAGGGACCATCCATAAATCACGTGATGCCTTATAAAGGTTGAGAAGGATTGGCTACAACTGTTTAGTTATAATTACAGAACTGATAATAAATATTGAGAATCTGGGCTGTGAGTGCTGAAAATGATTATTACGAGTAAGTTGAAGAGAAACTACATTTCCACTGCGAGAATAAGGGTCCTCGGTCGCTCAAAATTACGGAACTCTAATGCAATTGAAGAACACGGACGTGGCGGCCCGCTGCACATGTGTGTGTGTCGCAAAAACAGATAGTTTTTATCACAAATATTTTCGAAACCGGAAATTGAATTTCAGTTCGCGTAAGATGATAGAGACTAATGTATCAATCTATAAACTAAATCTTCTCTCATCCAACAAAAATATAGTTTTTTCAAGATGTCCTGCAGTTGCAAAGACTTGGGCCATTACAAATAAGAAGATTTCGAAATCGAAGAATAAATATTCCTAGAAAATGTTAGTTGATCAACGGTTCATATAATTTATTAATGATTATTCAAATCGAACTGTACTTTAGGAATAAAAAATTTTTAATAATTGATTTGACAAGACAAGTCGGAACAAAATATTTTCAATTTTGGAATAGCTTCGATATAATACATTTCAAACTTCAAGCCTCTTATTAAAATTTGAACATTCTTCCAGTCCAAAGTATTCCATCTTGCAGCCATTAAATTTTTAATTCTTCAGTGAAAGAAAAATTATTCCTTAATATTTAGGAATGCTTGACTGTTATTTTATAATCAGTAATTATGAATCGAATATTCAAAATTAAACATAAAAACTGCACTTTCACCGTTACAATTTTAATTGTTTTATTTAAAAAAATGAAAGCTTTGAATAGTATTCAATGGGAAAAATTGAAACGGAATGACATAGATTTTCACATTTTTATTTTCCATGCCTGAATGGAAAGATAAATCAACAAATCCTGGAAACTATATCATTCGAGCAATTCTAGATGAGAAACATTCAAACTTGCCTAAATTTCGATCCAATAGTTGAAGTTTCTACCAAGTAAATTGATTTAGTATTGACCAGTTTCCAAAAACACCTTCCAATTTCTGTTCACAAAATATGACTTTAAGGATGTGCTCTGCGTACAGTCAATCTCAAAATTCGATAATCTTAGAAATGATTTATAAAATTGACCGAAATATATCTCTTTCTAATTGCTGCGTATCTTGAAGAAGGCTTCTAAGAATGCTTAAAAAAAAAGATTCCGTTAAAAATATTTTAATCATCAAAAGTTATTTAGAGTATTAGTTTCTGCGTTCTCGTTAGGGAAAACTTACAATTCTTATCCTATCCTAATGATCGAGGCCTCATTCAATTCTTTGACGAATTCTCTGCAATTTTATTTGGGTGGGTTTCATTAAAAAAAGTGATTTGCAAAGCATTATTATTTTAATTGTTATAAACAATGAAAGTTTACTTTTTAATCAACATTACCCAAATAGAATTGTAGAGAATCCTTCCAAGATCTTAATGAAGCCATGAACAATAAAATTCTATACAAATTGTAACTTTTCCCTAACATCTGATAAATGAACAAACAACCTCAATTTTTTTTCCTGAAGCACAGCTGGAAGGCTCCTTTGAAATATGCAGCAATTAATAGTAGATATATTATGGTCGATTTAATAAATCATCATAAAGATTACAGAATTTTGAGATTGACTGTGCGTAGTGTACATCTTTAACAAAATAACCAAACTCTAAACAGAATATACAACCAGTTTAATCCAGAATTCCTAACCATAATAAGAATGATCAACAAACGAGAACAAAAACTGAGGTTTTACTAGGTGTGGTGTTATTATATATGTTCACAACGATGCCTGTGATTGGTCGAGGATTCCAGTGTGGGGATTGGTTTAATCTGATTGGTCAATCAGTTAAACCGGGAAAACGGAGAGCCAAATTGGATTGGTATTATATCCATTGTCCCTATTCATATTATTAGGGTGTTTCAAGATTTCGATTG
>WSXT02222244.1:0-16850 GCA_011762715.2 Neuroterus valhalla | reverse complement strand
CTTTTGCACGGGGATCATCGTCATCACTTTCGAGGTTAATATTGGTCACTTAGGATGTCAATTTGTGGAAAACTTCCTGGATCCGCCACTGTTTGATGCATTCGCGTATCGGACAGATTTTGATCGAGTGCGCAACACGAGACACACGATGAGAATGTAGTCGTTAAATCCGGCGAAGCTATAACAAAAGAGAATTCACAATCATCAAATACAGCAGCTGACATTCTACTTTTGAGTTTCAAAAGCTCTATACACAATTGTAAGAAAGTACAAGGACCGAGCGCGTAGCGCGAGGTACATTTTTTATCGAGCGCGAAGCTCGAGAGAGCCCAAAGACGCGCGCCCTAGGCGCGCTTAAACTTGCAACCAAATAGAGCTGCGCGCGAAGTGGCCGATAAGAATGTGCTCGCGCAGTAGGCAGATTTTTTTTCATTGTGTTGGGACTTTTTTATGTTCTTGGGTTGATTTGTTTCTGTTCATGTACGTCAACTTTACGTGGTAGTATAATTCAACCCTCAATCTGATTAGAATGTTCTTTGAATTTGTAGGATAATTTTATTGGGAATGCATTTTACTTCTCAGAATAAAATTAATATTTTCCAATGCCAACAAAAATATGCTTTTTCTAGAATGCGTCTATAATTAAGTATTACACAGCTTCAAAATAAAAATCGAGAAAATTATCCCTGGAGTCTGGTCATGTATGAACATCATATGTTCTCAGGGTCGCTGAATCTAAATTCGTGGTCCGTTTAACCCAATTACGTCACGTTTCTGAGAAAATAGGATATTGAAACCCCTGAAAACGGCGTTTCAAGTTATTCTTGAAAAACTGTAGAGCTAAATTATGACGTGCTACAAACTTCGCTAATATTAGAAAATAAGGGCTAAGAAAGGCCTCTCAAATGAGTCCTATGTTAAATTATTCGCATGCTCCCTCAGAGCAGGGGGTGTATTTTTCTCTGTGGGTGGAGGATGGAAATGAAAACAGAAAGGAAGTTTATTATGCTTGCACCTACACCTAGGTATAATAAAATGTCCAGTGCTTTACAGGATTTAAGGGTCAGTGATTGCGAATATGCACTAAGGTTATAAAAATTTAAAATGGCGCAGGGCCGTGGAGAGAATATTCGGGCCCCGGGGGGGATTTCTGGTGCGTGAAACTTTCATCTCCTGAATGCCTAAAAATACGTTTAATTGGGCGTTCCGGCCCCGCTGAAAACTCCAGGCAGGGGGAAAAAAGTCCACCCCCCCCCCTCTCGTCAAGCCTGAAATGGCGGATCCTGTATGGCAAACCATTCTTTCAAAATTTTGAAACACCATATTGGACCCGCCATTTTGTGTTTTGCAAACCTAACTGCATATTTGTAATCAGTGGCCCTTCAAACCTTCGAAAGCACTGCACATTTTATTATGTCTTGATGTGGATTTACTCTCTGCTCCATTGTCTTCTTCCACCCATAGAATAAAACACACCCCCCGCTCTGAGAAAGCATGCAAATAATTCAACATAGGACTCATTTGAGAGGGCTTGTTTTACCCTCCAATTTATAATATTAGTGAAGTTTGTAGCACGTCATGATTTAGCTTTACGATTTTCCAAGAATGGCTAAAAACGCCGTTCTTATGGGTTTCAATCCCGTTCTCACAAAAACGTGACGTGACGAGGTTAAACGGACCCCAAATTTAGATTCAGGGACCCTGAAAACATATGACAGACGGGGTCAGACTCCAGGGATAATTTTCTCTTTTTTTTTTTTGTGGAGCTGTGTTATCTGATGAATGCAAAACAACCTTTATTTCTCACATTTGGAATGCTCATCTGGTTATCACAGGCAGCATTGTGGGTTGTGAATGTTTCGCATTATAATTTTCTTCTCCTAAAAATTCTCTATTCAATTTTAATGTTATTCAAACAATCGACTCTTTGTTTTCTTTTATAGTTACACGATTTTGGTAAATTGTCTAGAGAGGAATTGTTGTATATAGTTTTTTACTTGATTTTTACTTGAGTACTAACTTAATTACTAACTTAATTCACTTCTTAATTAACAATTTGCTTTGATCAATTTCTTCTCAAATGAAATGTATCAGACGTTTGAGCGGAAATCTTGTCACTTGAATACGAGTGACTGATTATGAACAGGATTTTTGGATGGTTTTATATGAAAAATATGTTGTCATTCAAAAAACAATTTATAGATCCCGTTTCTGGAATCACTAAATCATCCTCACAATATTTGAGTTTCGAATTTATCGTAAACCAATGTTTTGATTGTAAAATGTATGATAATATTACAAACTCGTTCCTAAATACTTGATAATAAACAATGAATTACTCGTTCTTCCATAAAATAAAATTATAGGAAAAGTTACGTTGCACATAAAATATGTCCTTTTTTTGTGTCATTTTTAGTTTTTTCACGTTTCAGAACATACAAATCAGAAATTTTATCGTGAACTTTATTTTTTGTAAATACATAGAGTAATTTCTTATTTTCAGGGTGTTTGAGATCAATTCGCAATTTCGGAGAATACGAAAAAATGTATTATTTTTCTTAGCATTCTCATAATTTCGTTTTTTTAAACTCTTCATTCATAAGATACATATTGAAGTTTGAAGCCTCTCCTTTGCTTCACGCGAGACGCTGACTTCTTTCAACACTGTGAGAATTTCTAAAAATGGTCACGGAATACCAAGCGAGTCGCGGGCTCAGTTAGATAATAGAAATTTTCAAAAAGCTGACGGATGGCGTTGCGATAATTGCGTAATGTGCATATAATTAAACATACTTTCTGAACATTGAACGCTTTGAAAAAAATTATATAATTGTGATTAATCACTTTTTCTACTACTATATTTTTTCGTGATAAATTACAGTTTAGCTAATCACTTTCGTGTTCGAAAAGTAAATCAGACCCTCGATATTGGTTGTAGTTACGCAGGTGAGACTCGCCATAAATCGCAATCCATAGTCGTTAGGGAGGCACGCTTTAATTATCGGCCAAACGATTGAATTCGATGGATAAAAGCTAGCTTTTTTCTCTCCCTTAGGCCGGAAGCAAGTTCGCACACATCGAAGCCGCGCCGCTATGGGTGGCCTTCCAATTCACACAAGAATCGTCCATATATATTCTTGAAGCGACAAAGAGCATGGTTTTGCCTATTTTCACGAAAATTTAATAATTTTTCATATAATGACAGAAAAAATATAATTTTAAAAAAGATGGAAGGAACGAAAATGGATTTTTATACTAATACGAATTCCTCTGAAAATAATTGAATTTTCATCTTGATTGGATTTTAGTTATAATACTTTTAAATTGAATTTGTATTGTATCTGTATTTTGCTTTTTAATCTTAGTGATTGAGGGTTTCAGTGACTTCGAAGAATTTTCTCGCAATTTTTCTTTAAAACTAGACAAATAACCTTTCTTCGTTCATCGTTAAGCATAAACATGCGTGGTCAAGGAACCTGGACATATCAGTTTAGAGTGAAATGTTGTATAGGACGGTCAACATTGTTTCACATCGAAACAATCCCATAATTTTCCAACGCGAGTAATAGGAATTATTCAATTATTTAATCCCAGGAATGATTTATTATTCCTGGAAAACATTTCATTTATCTATTATTTGAAAATTACATTTGTATGAAAAACTCTTTTTCGCCTGTGAATCTAAAGTATCATTAAGATTTTAGCTTTTTGGTTGATAATGACTTTGAAAGTGCCACAGTCCTGTCGCATTTCCGACTGCTCAGGCTCGACGCATAAAATTATGAGTATTCCATTGAAAAATATATATATCACAGCGGTTATCATAACTTATTATCAAAGAATTGAACAGGATTTTCAATATTTTTATTCAGATTCTATTCAATTTTAGTTGATTTTCTATCGGATTTTTGTTGGGGGTTTCCCCCTTTTTTTAGTTTTTTTTCAGTTTCTTTTCAGATTTTAGTAGGTCTTTATTTTCAAAACGACAATACTGCAGGAGATTGGTGCCCTCCTCAGAGTGTAACTTAATAATAACTCGTTCTGTTTCGGCTGTATTTGTTATCTACCTCTTTCATTTCGTACCTCCCTTCACATGACTGATGTTTGATGGAACTAACGTTATGGATTGATACACCACCATATAACAAATTAGCTCTCTATTTGGAAATGACTTTATATACGGAACATTTTCTCGCTGGAGTGAGTGCTTTGGTGGATAATTTACACAATGGATAATACAAACTATAATATAGCCTCGGATAACAGGACTGACACTTTCATGAACGGAATGCGTGCCCCCGGAAAAGTTTCAGGTTATGAATGGAGACTGGGTCTGTAGAATGTCAGAGGTTTAAATGATATAAAATAAAAGGAGTTGCGGGATACTATGCGCATCAGGAAGCTAGACATTTTGTGCGTACCGGAAACGAAGAAAAAGGGATGTGAGATTAATTAGGTGAAGAATGGTCTCGAACTCTGGTCAGGAGTAGACGTGGAATCATACGCTAGCCAAGAAATTGGTCTAATTTTGAATGAGAGAGCAAAAGAGCATTTCAAAATCTATGAGTGTGTATCTCCTAGACTATTGCGGGTAAGAATGGAAGTGGGAATCAGAAGACTGTTTATTGTAGCATGCTATGCTCCTGTTGATGGTGACAGTAAAGAGGCAAAAGACACCTTCTGGGACTCGTTGAATGATGTAATAGAAACATGTGATTCAGGCGAAAGAATAATATTACTCGGAGACATGAACGGTTGGGTTGCTGTGCAACGCGATGGTACTGACAGAGTACTCGGTCATTTCGGAGACCCAAAAACGAATGGTAATGGAGACAAATTGATCAGTTTGTGCTTAGAAAAGGGTTTGTTTATTACAAACACCTGGTTTAGGCACAAAATGATACACATGCATACCTGGTGCAGAGGCGAAAGCCGTAGTATGATCGACTTTGTTGTAGAGGGTAAAAGACTGAGACGGCTTGTGAAAGATACAAGGGCTATAAGAGGTTCTGAATGCGGATCAGATCACTATCTTATAGTTTTAAAAATGAGCCTGGTTCAAGGATGGAGCAGAAAAAAATTTAATAAAAATCTAAAAAGACTCGAATCAGAATAAAGAATTTGTAAAAATCACAAGTGCAAATAGTATATCGTGAAAAGCTGGGTAAACATTCAGGGTATCACAAAGAAGGTTGGAAGAGAGAATAAGGCAACAAAAATGCAGAGGGTGCGTGGATAATACTGCGGAATGAAATATTTGAGAGTGCTTCGGAAGTGTGTGGTACTGCGACTGTAGAAAGAGAGTTCGGTGATTCGTGGTGGAATGATAAAGTACGCTTCGCCGTCAACGAGAAAGAAGAAGCGTACGTGAGAATGTTGGGTAATAGAGGTCCTAGCGATACGAAAAAGACTAGGATCTTAAATGGTTATGGGGACAAAAAAAGGAAAGCAAATATACCAGTGAAAGAAAGCGAGGATAAAATCAAAGCAGAAGAGGATACGAAAATGCAAGATGGTTTTGAAGGAAATAAGAAACTAGTCTGGAAATAGGTTAGGAAGACTAGAAAAGGAAATGCTAGCACTGAAGTAGTCGGAATTAAGAATGCGGATAATGAGATGGTATGAGATTCGGACAAAGTAAAAGGCTGTATGCGGAATTTTTTCAAGAAGCTGTATGAAGATGAAGCCATGGAGCATAACATCAGTGACACATGCACGGATACGTTAGACGATTCCGATGTAGGTTAAAGAAGCAGAATCAGTATCGACAACATTATTTCCGTAAATAAAAAGCTAAAGAATGGTAAGGGTGCCCGCGTGGATGGTATTTTCTCTGAAATGCTTACGTTTGGTAGCGGATGTTTTTTCGTGTGGCTATTTGAATTCATGAATAGGTGTGCTGTGAACAGCGAAGTTCCGAGTGATTGGAGAAAGATAATTATTGTCCCAATCTACGAGGAAAAGTTTGGTCAAGGCGACTGTAATAATCATAGAGCGATAAGCCTATTTAGTACTCTGGGCGAAATATTTAAGGAAATGCCTAATAATAAAGTCATAGGACTTACAAAGCATAGGATCTGGGAAGTCCAATGTGGAATTATGCCAGGGAGGTCATGTGTGGATCAAATATTAAGCTTGAGACGGATCACAGAAAAAAGCTTATAGGTAAAAAAAAACTTTTGTGTGCATAAGTTGATATGGAAAAAACTTTCGACAATGTAAAAAGAGCTTAACTTTGGAAGGTCTTAAAAGAATATGGAGTGACTGGGTGGCTTCTGAAAGCAATACGATTAATACATAATGGTAGCAAAGCAAGTGTGAGTTTCAGAGGATGTTGAGCAGACTGGATACCAGCGTGAAGAACATGGGTTTTTAGATTATTGTGATTAAAAAAAAAATTATTGTGTTTGAAAGTAAGGATGCGGAAACAAAATGCAATGCTGACGGGAAGATAGATGCAGAGATTTTCAAACGTAGAAATGAAGGTAGAAAGATGAGCAGCAGTGTACGAGCTATTACTCAAAGTGAAAATGTAACAAATAAAGCTAAAATTTCGATATATAATTCTGTGCCAGCATCAACTTTACTGAACGGTAGCGAGACCTGAACGTATGAAGAAAAGGATAAGAAAAAACTCCACGCGATCGGCATGCAGTTTTTACGTAATATTTGCAGTAAAACGCTAATTGACAAAGTGAGTAATGAGTGGATTCTCAAAGAATGTGGTGTAGAAGAAACGTTGTTTGACAAGACTGAAAGAAATTTGCTGAGATGGTCCAGTCACGTTCAGAGAATGGATGAAGAACGATTAACAAAGCAAGTGTATCTAGGTAAGGTAAATGGTAGCGTACCCAGAGGCAGACCAAAGAAGGAATGAATAGAATGTTCTAATGAGACCCTGTAGAAGAGCAATATAAGGAGTCTTAGAGACACAACAACTTGTGTTTAGAGAGCAATTGTATATGAGAAAAATTGTGAAGCCTGAAACGAACGATTTTGGATACTACTTGGCCCGTGTAGAGATGTCGCTTAGTGGATCGTTTCAATGGCTTTGCCAAACTCTTCACATGGGGTGTTCGCTAGAGAGATTAGGGAGCGATCCGAGTAGGAACGATGTTGCACCGGACAAGCGTGACGTTTGAAAGCAGAAACAGGCTGGACTTACTCTTGCTGTGTATTGTTTTTTATCAGGTCTTATCTCTCATGTTGCCGAAGTAGCCTCGCATATATCCATTCTACTCAACAATTACATTGAAGCCTCTGTTCACTGAAAATGCCGCGTTCCAAGCGAAGCTGTTGGATCGAAAAATTAAAATTAAAAATGAAATCAGTCTGTTTCTGTTTGCAAGAAACACGAAATGAATTCTAAGACTGATCTAATACCTGTCCATTCCTTGTCAATTTCAATTTCAAATCTTTCTGTATCAATTCCCTATTTTCTAGTAGTACAGCGAGGCTGGAACCAAATGAGTTACGCTTGCTTTATAGTATCATAATAATAATATTTATAAAGGATAGAAAAATAACCTATGTTCTAAGAATCGTTTAACTCCTAGTAAAGGGAAAAATACAAAATTGATTTTAAATCTATGTTCACTATTCGATTATTTGAACTCTTCTTCGTTTATTCAAGTATGCAATCAAATATTCACTTTACTTGGAGCAATATTAATCGGTGTGAAAAAATGGATCCAATTTCCGAAATCCCTTATTGTAATAAACGAGAAAAATCAAAGAAAAATAACTGAGGATAAGAAGATGGAAAAGCGAAGTCAAAAGAAAATAATTGATGAATAAAATCGAATTTAAATTGTCAGTTCCATCTATAAGTAGCCGAAACTCATTTCACGCAGCTTGGTAATGGGCTTTCGAGTTCCTGAAAGTGAATGCTAAAAACGTCTCGTTGCTGGAGCCATGTCCTACACTCGGTTACCCTTTTCGGAAGGGTCGATTGCACGTGCAACCTCGTTACATTATGCGAACGGAGCGATCCAATTTCAATACCACAGGATCTCTCCCTCTCAAGAGCAGGTGAAACGGAAAATCGCATTGGAAGGAATTCTTCATTTCCTCAAGCGAAATTGTACCGCCTTACTCCCAGCAGATTTTTGCAGACGGCACCCATAAGAAATCCATGGGAATCCTATTTAGTGACTCGCGCGGTAATTGCACGGAAGGAATATTAGGTTTCGCGCCCTGTTTTCAGTTATATTTAGGCAATGACCCAATAACATGATAACCCGATTTCTAGACTGTTGACATTTTCCTGAAAATATTATCACAGATCACCTGAACCGGATGCCCACTTTGTAAGAGGCGAAAAATAAGGTGTGGAATTGTTTCAGATTGAACAGGATTTCCATTTCCAAATCCTTATACTAGAATGTGAATTAGATAATAAGGTCAAGAACATTATGTTAATAAATGTCTCAGAAAAATCCTCGTTAACGCATGATTTGAAGCAAGGAAGAAAAACACATATTTTGTGATTAGAGATTGAGACGAAAAAGGCGAAGAATAAAGACAATGAGAAAAGGATACAACTCGCAGTGAAGCGAATGAATTTGCTTTTTAGTAATTCTTGAAATTCGAAAAAAATTATTCCCAGTACAAGAAGTAGGTATCAGAAGGAGTAATTTTAGGAAAAAAGAAAATATATTTTGAAGAGTTTGAATTCTTTAGTTTGCTCACGATCCGCAACATTGTCGTGTGATTGGTATTCAAATCCAAACTTTATAATTTAACTAAATCGATTTTAGTGCTACGGAAAGAGGGAAAACTTCGAAATCCGTCAAGAAATAGAAATAACAGACAGGGTTCTATTGAGTAGATTTTGGCATATGAAGCATTACCTCAAACCCTGACCTTCCCCAAAATTTGACGTACATTCGCTTTTTATCTAATAATCTTCCTGGTCATTCAATGTTTTACTGGCTTCTATCGATAGAATTGTTTGAAAATTGATCAACAATGAAATGAGGCGAACAATATTTTAATGTCTCATGACTATTGTTGATGTTTGAAATACTTTTTTGTGGGAAAGATAGATTTTCTATTATTCTTTAACTTACAGATTTCGTTAATTCCTTACAATTAATTGCATTGAGAAAGATAATGTATCACTGTAATCGCGATAGGGCTTAGGGTCTCTTTGAAATACTGTAAATAATTATTATTATCATCAGCAAGCGTGACAGGCTTTTATGGAAATTAAGGAAACATCAAAAAAACTTTCACATGGCTGACATTGACTGCAAACAAGCGTTTCCTCCGGTACCACATGCATATTTGCTTGAAGTTCAACAGTTTACAAGATTTGTCGACGTATCCTCGACTTCCTAGGTCACGCGATGATGCTTTGGGTAACAAGAATTTCGTCGACCATAGGCCGACGAGGACAACTAGATCATCCCACATTACCACAGGTATCTTCCGAGGAGACTCCTTCAGTGCGTCTTTGGTTCGCTAAGCGTTAAATCCATAGGGCAGAATACTAAATAGAATGTTTGATGAATCCGAAATACATGATAACGATGTTGGTCATCAATGAATCTATCTTCTGTGCATACACAGAAAAAAAATATGAAATTCACCTTGTCACAGAAGTCACGACACCGATGCTGTTCGTTTGGTCGTAGCCTTCTCGATGATGAGAGAAAAATGTTACGATGTGGTATGCTCCAAAGCGCGGCAGTCAAACGCACGGAACCTCCGCCGTCAGCCAAACGAACGTCAGCAGTTACGGAGCCGCAAAACAATAGTGGCTTCGATGCAGCAAGTGATCCCTGTCACGAGTCAGTTTTTAAGTGACATCCACATAGAGTTCAATAAGAGGATAGTCAGGGACGGCCGAATTGGAGAACGGCAATAAGGTCACATAGATAGAGGGAAAGGCCGATTGTGAGTCATACAAATATTTGAGTATTCTTGGGTCCGAAGGTATTCGGATTCCGATTGTTGGAGACAGCCTAATAACTGTCTTTACAACTAGACTGAGATTAATCCTGAAGAGTTCTGTTACCTTGTTCAACATAATCAGAGGTGTTGATGTCTACGCTAACTGAGTCCACACGTTTTATTTTGAGCTCGTCAAAGGGTCAAACACCAGTCTTCATGAGACAAACAATCATCCACTTGGAAATAACTGGGTATCAAATGCACCATAGTAATTCGGTGATTAAAAGGATAGCTTAACTATAACATAGAGCAGGTAAGGACATTACAGATGCTGACTAACAGTGTATATTACACGTTGTAGAGTTGCAAGACTATTTCAACAGCAAACGAGATTTATCGCTTTACAATACTATCTGTGAAGCAGATCTCGATTACGAGCCTACGAACATGTCCTCAGCGGAAGCCTTTGATATCAGGGCAGAAAACACCCGAAAATTTTGGATCAATATGGAGTATGTATAGCTGACAACGTATATTTTCTGTAAGGAAAGGATCACTGGGCCCCTCCGTAGCTAAGTTAGTAGAAAAATCGTTCGAAAAACAAAAGGTCCTGGGTTTAGAACTCAAGAGAATTAGAAAGGCAGCCCTTTTCCACAGATAATTGTATTTAATTTCTTCAAGTAAAGTGGACAAGGGGATGTCAAATGTTTGCCTAAAAAGGGGTGTCCTGTTCCAGTCAATATCGGGAACTTTCGCAATCACGTGTTACGTCAAGACGTGGCTGACAGGTGTAACGGCTCTGAGAGAATAACGCGGGAGGGGGGAGTGTGGGTACAGGCGCAGGATATTATGCATCAAAACTTGCCCTTAACCCTAGACTCTTAGCAGAATGCATGCCTTTCTGCAGATACATCTCAGTCCCTGCTTAGGAGGGCGAGAACTACATCCTATACTGGGATGTTACTATCCAGAAGGATTATTATTTCGGAGCAAATGGACCCGAACTCGTGCTACTCGAGAAAGTATGTGAAAAGTCTATTTCATCAATATTTCTTGTCCACTTACCTGAAATATGCAGGAAAGCTATACAACCAAGATCCATAAGTTCAAGGAGATGAAGCATCATGTAAAGACAATATGGAAGAATGTTAAACATGCATCTATTATTCTATTCATCCATATGTGATATCGATAAGGTGATGGGCTCGCAAGATGCATCGAACATTTCGAACATTTGGCAGTCAGTAGGATAATGGCAGCGGCTCAAAACGCGATTTGATTACACAACTGTCGCTTTGCGAGAAAATAATGTGGAGTTACAGTCAGTACCTCTGGAGGAGTATCAACATGCGAATCATGTCACATGCAACGCACTCCACCGCTGCTACGGACAAGACTTTTAAAGAATGAACTACATATTATACCATACACCTAAATATTGTGCCTGCTTGGAAATAATTGCAGGATGCAATGATTGATTGCAAGATGAAACTTCATAGTAAATTTACAACATCTTCAACTCATCTGGCACGGCGCGCCTGAGCCAGTTTTGATGAGAATTTCTAGTAATTCCAAAATTCAAACACATCTTGGTTCTAGAATACAAGTTTGGAAGATGATAGGACTTACTGTGGCACTTTCGCTGCTGCATGAGGGCAACACCGTTGAGGGATGAACATGAAACTTCACCATATACTTAATTCTCTGTCTGCTTAACCATTATCGCGAGAGATCCCAAACTTCTTAGCGAACTGTCAACATCTGTAACTAATCAGAGAATTTATGGCTGACGAGATAACATTGAGTTAGATAACCCGGGAAAAAATCAGAGAGCACATCATAACGCAGAGTATGTTTTTGGGTTGATGTCGCAGTAGGTCTTGAGCTTTCTCATAATTATGCTACTGATATGGTTTTCCGTACCAGACAGACAGACAGAAAAGGATGAGAAAAGAGACTCAGAGGAACAACGAAACCCAAAAATGGAGTCTTTTTATCATATTATAACGATGGTCTCTTGCCAAGGATCGCGGGTGCACCCCGGAAGCTACCACTGGGGGCCACAGCATAAAGCACGGTAGTAATGATGAGCAGCGTGATGGTCAGGTAAATCTCAACAATCAAGGTTTTGAATAGCAAGAACATCTGCGAAAAACAATAAGCCACAAAAAAGCGACTGTATGATGAAAGGATTAATTCTAAAAGTTCGAAGTTCAAAACAAAACGCGAAAAGAGACACAACTTATGGACTGTTGAAGGACTAATGTTGAATACCTGATCTTGTGCCTACTAAAACATCAATCCCAAACTTGGTAGTAAATTCTCATCCTTTACTTAACAGGCACTCGAATTATTCCGTTGATGATAATGAAACAGCAGGCAAGGAAAAACGAGAAAAAATCGAAAAATGCAAATACTAATAATAACTAAGAAAGCCACATCATGAGCGAAACGTTGATAATGAACATCAGTTAAAGGTAGCTGTATTGCAAGATCAAGAGACTGGTGCGGTAATGCAGCACCATCGTGCTATTGATGTTCTTGCGAGACCTTATGATTTCCTTTGTAATGATTGAGAATAAGGTTCGTGAATGACGCAAAAAGAATTAGGCGAACGAAATATGATATCAATTTTCCAGTAATATGATAATGTATAATGAGAACAAAAGAAAGGAGGATCGACGGAAAAAATAGTTGAATTATTAGAAAAATAAAAATGTAATAATTGCAGTGAAAATTGTAATAAATGGCAAAAACATATTAAAATCACCAAAGACTTACTGATATTCGTGCCTGATGTGACGAATATTAATAGAATTGAAAAATGTTGAGGGGATCGTGAGACAAAATGGTTACTTACTCAACTACGGAGCTTGTTCTAAGGAATTGTCGTCGTCGTCATATTTGCATAAAATGCTATTTGTTTCCATCGTCCAAGAAGCGTGTAAGCCTTTCTTCGAGCCGTATGCAAATAAGGTACGCGAAGGCCAGGTGTAAAGTGTAATTCGAATCTCTCCTCCGCGTCTTGCCATTCTATTCTCTTCTTCATTGTTTTTTTCCTCCGTCTTGCGTGTTCTTGATCACCAGATTATTTTTATCACTTCCTTTACTGTTAAAAGCATTTTTTGCATGGTATGAATGTGCTCGTAATACTAATGACATTGCTGATTGAATGCAAGAGGGGCCACACAACTAAATCTACTTCATTTTTATTTTTAATTATATAGAAATAACATCGACTCGAAACATCAAACGAAGAATGAGGACTGATTTGATGAAAAGCAACTTTTTTTTAATGACAATGGACAATTTTACAAAGCTTTATTAGCTACTGTTTTCAGTGAAAATTGAGAAAATTAACCCTGCAATAAAGAAGATTCTAATTTTGCATGTCGCCTTTGTTTTTTTTCATCAATAATAACAAAAAGAACATTCTCCATACATTTTGGCCTATAATTGGTCATAATCTTGATACAGAAAATTTCTGAACAATATTGTATCATTTGATGATTGAGGGCCGTCGATTAACAACGTTAGCAATTTGAGAGGAAGGGCGAGGTTGCAATAAAAACTACGGTTAGTAGCAAATAAGGGGAGAGGATCAATTGAAGTAACGTTTCAAACTAAGATAATGCTAAGTACGTGCCTTGATAACAAATTGCAACCAAATGCCTGAATTTCGATAAGGATGACCCTATTCAATAAAAACTTAAAAAAACACTTGCATATTGAATACTTTATAGTCTGTCTCCTTTGCAATCATTTTTCACCAACTTTTCATCGCACAAATGTCTAGCTTAAGCCAGCCTCTGTTCACCATCGGTTTTAGTTTTAACCATACAAAAAATACTCAATGATGTGTCTTCTGTGATAAATTTTATGCATTTTCAACCCAAGAAGATAATTTCTAGTTGGAAAATCATTTTCAATTAGAAAAACAGAATTTCCTGCTAAATAGTTGGATTATGAAAAAATTCTACATTTTTTGCTACCAAAATGTACAATTTTTTCTAGCTCAAAAATAAATTGTTATATCATAAATCGTCTTCTGAGCTTGAAAATACAACTTCTCTCTGGTTGATATTTACCTATTTTCCTGGAAACTCCAATTTTCGAATGAAATTACTACTTTTTGGTTGAAGACTCTTTTTTCATGGTTGAAATCTCTCTTCTTTGTTGAAAATTCAACTTTTTGGATAAAAATTGATCTTTTTTGGTTGAAAACTGGAAAACCCCTTATTTGCTGAGGATTCATCTTTTTGGGTTGGATTTTCATCTTTTATGTTGAGAAAATCATATTTTTCTTCGAGAAATTAATCTTTCTTGTTTGAATACTACCCGTTTCTGTTAAAAATTTATCTTTCCATTTCTTTAAGTCAACAAAGAGCAGTCTGATAAAGTAAAAAATCAACAATGCATATATTTCTTTATTGCTCTACACTGTAGGAAAAGAACGAGTAGGACCTTTTCTGAACTTGCTTGTTCTGTAAATTTTTTTGGTCGCTAATCACGATTCTGGTGTCCATGTGCCCCATCACGTCTGGGTCATGGTAAAATGAAGGTCAAACCCCTCAATTCACGGAAAATAATTTTTCGATTACGGATTCTAAAAGAATGGAAAATTTTGCGTCCAGACATGCTTTGACCTTCTCATCGAAATGACTTCTAGAAGTCATTCAGAGGTCATCTGAAGTCAAATAAGTCTCATTTGAATCATCCAGTTGGTATATCGGCTAGGACTATGTCTCTAAAATACGCATCATTGTATTTTATGGGTCGCTGATCACGACCCTTATGTCAATGTGGCCCCACCACGTCTTAGTCAAGGTCAAATGATGGTCAAACCCCTCTATTAGCAAAAAATGATTTTTTTGACACATCATTCTGAAAGAACAAAAAATTCGTCGTCCAGGCACACTTTGACCCTTTAATCGAAAGGACCTCTGGAAGTAATTTAGAGGTCATCTGAAGTCAAATTCTCTTTAGATTCATCCAGCTGGTATTTCGTCTGGGACTGTATCTCTAAACTACGCATCATTGTATTTTTATTGTATTTTTATTGTATCACGATCTTGGTGTTCATGTGAATCTCAGCACGTTTGGGTCAAGGTTGAATGAAGGTCGAACTCTGTTATTCGAATGTTATTCATCTGCTGGTCGAAGTCTTGTCACAAATTGCTCAGCTCATGTCTGAGAAGTATGATCGTATGTTATTCTTGCTGAAGCTCATGAGAACTACATAATCTCTTACGAACAAGCATGTTCCCTACAATTGAATTTTGTTTTTTCAATAAAAAGTTTATAGCTCATTATAAGAAATGGAACGAATCAATATTCAATGTCAAATTTGAGCATGTCTGGACGTAAAATTTTTTCTTTCTTTCAGAATCTAGTGTAAAAAAATCATTTTTTGCGAATTGAGGGGTTTGACATCCATTGGGCCTTCATCCAGATGTGATGGGGTCACATGGATACCAGGATCGTGATCAGCGACTCAAAAAACAGATGGATACGTAGTTAAGAGACACAGTCCTAGCCGATATACCAGCTGTATGATTCAAAAGAGAGTTTTACTTTCGAAAGACCTTCAAATGACTTCCAAAAGTCATTTCGATAAGAAGGTCAAAGTGTGCCTGGACGTAAAATTTCACGTTCTTCCAGAATCCGGTGTCGAAAAAGTTATTTTCCGTGAAATGAAGGGTTCGACCTTTATTTTACCTTGACTCAGACGTGAAGGGGTCATATGGACACCAGGATCGTGATCCGCGACTCAAAAAACACAATGATACGTAGTCAAGAGGCACAGTTCTAGCCGATATACCAGCTGGATGATCCAAACGAGAGTTTGACTTTCATATGACCCCCAAACGACTTCCAGAGGTCATTTCAATAAATAGGTCAAAGCGTGTATGGACGTAAAATTTTTCGTTCTTTTAGAGTCTAGTGTCACAAAAATTCTTTTTTGCGGATTGAGGGGGTTCACCTCCATTTGGCCTTGATCCAGACGTGATGGGGTCACATAGATACCACCTCGTTTTACTTTTGTGGCCCTGTGTAATTGAAGCTGTGAGATTCAACTTTAGGCCACTTCTTATCAATTTAGAAGTCGTTTCTAATACTATAAATGTAATTCAATGAAGTGAAAACATGAAGTTCCTACTTATTTTCAAGGTAAATAACAATTTTCGATGCATCAAAATTTTTACATTCGTATTTTTTTTAGATTTTAGTGGGAATATTATTGAAGCCTTTTCAGATCCAGTTATTTCGCAGAATAAAATTTAAAATGATAAAACGTAGTTCATTATTCTTCAACGCACACGTTTTCAAAACAGTTGAACTAAATATTTTTTGTTCTCTCATGGCACCATAACATTAAATTGTTGAGAGGAAAAATGGATCGTGAAGGATTTAACACATATTACCGTGGAAATTATTAAATTAACGCGACACAGAAAAAGTCTTAAAAGATATTGTTTCAAAACTTTCTTATAGGAACAGTTATGCTCGTTCAGTTTTTGGCAATCAGGACAGGGCAGGGCAGACTATCACGCAATAGTCTAAATAAAAACGAATCTATAATCAAGAAAGAGGCGGTAGCGTTTCTAAAAAAAGTCGACTTCTAATATGACGTCCAAAAATTTGTTGATTCTTATGCAAGCACTTAAATTTTTAATTTCTAGTTTTATTTTTCACGATTGAAAGAAACACTTCGCGTCCAATGGGAAAAATTGTAACAAATCTACAGATATTTTTCGGGTGAATAACTTTTCTCTATCAATCTTCTGTGTTAGCTTTACTCATTTAAAAAAATTTTATTATTCCATTTTTATAGTTATTTTTCCAGATTGAAATGAATTCATTTTATTGTTTTTTATAAATGAAGCAAAAACTACTTGTCCTATCAAAAAAGTTAATTTGACAAAATTTGTAGATCTTTTTTTGGTGCACAA
>WSXT02222233.1:0-16853 GCA_011762715.2 Neuroterus valhalla | reverse complement strand
AATGAAAAACGATTTCAAGTATTTCAAGGCTAATGTTTGGAGAATAGATACTCGTCCGGTTTTCGAATTAGCTCTCATAACCCGGCCGGGTTATCTGATCATTCGATCAATTATTATCGTCTTGTACCTACTCTCGCTGCAAAACGTTCCACAATTGTTAATTCATCCTTATGTTCACAAAATTTTCAAAAGTATAGCAAGGCTATATTCCCAAATGTTTTTTGATAACCTGATACAAATTATTGCTCCTCCAATTCAAACTCTGACACGATGACGGGGTCCGATGCGTTAATTGGATGAGACTTTTCTTTCGGGTTCTTGTTCTAAAATGGCTACCTAAATCATGATCCATAATTAGAAGATTATCCACCATCACCTGAAACATACCCTACTCTCCTAATAATCTCCCACTGTCATGTTGGACACACTCCCTTTGCAGGTCATTTTAAAAGTGGTATCGTACTCATTTGTTTGTAACATTGAGATAAATAAGAGTTGGACTATTCTCCTATTTGTTCCTTGTCATTCTGATTCCAAGTAATCATTCCGCAAGGATTCAGAACAAGAATATTTTAGAACTGATATCGATTACATTCGCATATACACAACCCTTCTGAACTCTTGCTCTGATTCCAATGGAGTTGTTTTCCTTTCGTGCTTCTACAACTTAAACATGGACTCTCAAAATTACGGTGTGAATTGCTATCTTAGTATAGATTTCGCAAAAATGTATACTTAGGTATACTTAGCATAGCGTTCTTCCTTAGCTCCCTAGCCTTTGCGTTCTCCCAGATTATAGGGTCACTCATTCGACATGTTGTTCAATCGCAACATGAAGATCGAGATTATCAAAAGACATCTGATAAGTTCAAGGGATTTGACAATAAATTTGAATCCGGTTTTGTTGCAAGTTTCCTCTTCAGAGTGCCACCTTAATCATCATCCTCCACACCTAGAAGCACATGCTCTCTTATCTTAAACATGATGCATCCCTACACTGAGAAAAAAAATTTTAGAGCAAGTAAATGCATTTACTTGAATCCTATTCCATGGGATCAAGAAAATATTCTTTCACAAAAGTAATTTCGATTTGAATTAGGTAAATATATTTTTCGGATCTAAAGAAATGAATTTTTCGGCCGTATTCTCTTGATTTAGATTAATATTTCCTCCGATCAAAAAAATGATTTATTTGATTGAAAAGGTCTAGATTCATTAGAATCTGATTTGTCCTTCAAAGAAATGTTTTCTTGATCCAATTAGCTAGATTCTTTGTATTGACCACGATGCATTTGAATCAAATAATCTTCCAGACTTGAATCAAGTATTTAGGTCTACTTACATGAAAGAAATAATGATTTGATTCAAAAGAATATCAATCAAGTTAGGAGTACATTTTTCTGATACAAAGAGTTGATGCTTTTATACCAATAAAGTATTTCTTTGGATGAATAGAATGTTTGTATTCACGTCAATATTTATTCCTTCAGTTGAAGGAAATGAATATGTTGATTAGTAGAATTGAATTATTTATATCAAATAATTATACCAAATAATACTACTTCAACCAAATAATTATTTGGTTAAATTAAATACTTGGCAATTTGATCAAAAACAAGTTCAATTATAATTTAGGCTGGATAAATTGAGTTGTTTATTTAAGAAAACATGTACTACAATTGAAGTACAAGATATTTTTTTGAACAATCGCATTTTTCGGTCCGAGGAAATATTTTTTTGAATCAGTAGTTTATTTTTTTACTGCAAATTTTCGAAAATTTGACACAGAGAAATAGTGTTTATAGCATGTAAAACATTTGGTTGAATTTGACATTTTTATTTTTATCTCATACGAATATGCGAATACGCATTCAGGACTTCCATTAACATGAGTCAAGTAAACTTGATTTGGTACAAGTATTCTTTTTTCTCAGTGTATCATCATCGACTACCATTCAGAATGTACTACCGTCGCAAGTAGATATTCAATTGTTTTGAGATAAACTAGTTTGGTTCTTATAAGATGATACCAAATTATTTTCTCTAAAATATATTTTGGATGGAACTCTAAGACGTTCTAGGAATTCGATACTGAGTTTGAATGAGCCTATTTTGGTAGATACACTTCTTTAGGCACCATCTAAATCATTACCTAACATATCGAGAAGAACATGCTTTATCATCTGGGACATAATGCAACCATCAGTATCATCATCCACTGTCATATCGAACATACTCCTATCTCAAGTGGTTCTACAATTCCTAAGCATTTTCACATTGTAACTTAATTTTTCACCCTAAAAATATTCGTAATCAGGAATATTTCAAGAGTAATATCAAGCGCATTTACATATCCACAACCCTCCTGAACGTTTGCTCTGATTTCCTTGGGGTTGTTTCTCTTCCGTGCTTCTACAATTTGCAGACAGACTCTTGGAAACATGTTGTGCATCGCTTCCGAAGATAATGGCAAAAACAAATCTCTTCTCGTTCTTCTAAATAATAGGGTCAATCGGTGCAGATGATACTTAATCAGACAAAGAATTGGGATTTTTAGAAGAGAATTCGGATGTGTTCACGAAATTGGACGTTGAAATAGGATGAACTTCAAATACGAAGTAACGTTTGCAGGTTCTGGTTTTGTTGACAAATATTTTTGATACAAAATAATTGATCAAGTTACGTGTGAACTGACCAAAAGTGAGTTATATCTGTACTGTGGTGCGACGAAATAAGACTCTCAGCATTACCTAGTTAAATGCCCAATGATGCTCTTTCACGTTTGATCTTAACATTGTTTTTTACAAACTATCTTTAAAAAATTCATTTTGGTTTCCCTCTCATTGATCACCCGCGATATCTAGAAATTAATATTCTTAAATATTCGATGATATAGTTGTTCCCCAAATATCTGTGGATAACACAATCTGATCATAAATATTCCTGTCCCAAAAACTATCTTAACAAAGATCATCAGAAACAGAGTGTATATTCTATACTTTTTAAAGTTATGTTTTTTCATGTATTCGTAATTTGAGACATGATGCTCTAGTTCAGCACAATATAGATGGTACACTCTATGTCCTTGAATCTTAAATGAGACAATTTGCTCCAAGACAGTGGATTTTAAATATTTGTTATCTCTTTTTTTTCTCCTTGTCCTAGAAGGTTATGAATTCCAACCGGTAGAAAAAGAAGAACCAACAATAAATTCAATCATTTCCTATCATATGAAAAATATCACATTATTGAACCCTCTTCTACCATTGTCTTAAACATGCTTCCGTCCTTAAACTTCCATCGTTATACTCCTGTTCGTTCAGACAAATTTGTTTGGAACAGTCATTCGTTTGACTGATTTCTAGCTGTTTCTATTTATTCTTTGTCGAACATAAGTATTTGACATATACCCAAGGACAAAGACGGACTATCATCATGTTCCTTTGAGTTCCTTTCCACAATTTTCAGCAAAGACCCATGTTTGGAACATTATATAAAACTAAAGAAAACCCACGTCCCTAAATTATTCTTCATATCTTAATAACAAAAAATAAGTTGGAATATAACTCTAGGAAGTTGACGGAACTTATCGTTGAATTTGAATCAGCCCGTTTTGGTGGGTTCTTGTTGTAAAGCTTTATCTGACTAATCATTCTCCATATCTACAACATGTTCTTCTATCAAATTTGATGTTATACTTGTAGTCTGCATATCTCTGAATAATTCAATTTTATCGTGGTCATTTTTTCGGCTGTCGTCAAAAAACTGTTTTAAAGAAAAATTTCAAAAGCACGAATGTATTCCCATGTATCCGTTAACGGAGATGCACACTAGCTTAGCATAATGAAGTTTTTACACTCGATCTTCTGGAATCATTGTTGGAGCAATTTCTGAAAGAAAGCTAGAAGAGAACAATCATTGAATTCAAGCATCCTCCATCATATGGAAAAAATCATATTATTGGATCCTCTACAACTATTGTCTCAGATAAACTCTTATCAAAGGGGTTCGACAGTTCTCAATAAAACCCCTTTCTTGGAACACTAAATAGAAGTATTCTTAATCCATGTTTTTCTTTATCCTGAAAACAAATTGTTGAATCCCTGCCTAATGGGTTCTTGTTTTTAAGCATCATTTGAATCGTCACCCATCATGTTCAAAGATTTATTCTCCATCATATTATGAGTAATAGTTGAGGCCCACACGTTTCCGAATAATTCAATTCGATAGTATTTTAAGTTTTCTATTGTCCCTTGGGACTCTGTGTTTACACTTGCTGAGCATAACAAAGCTAATACACTCTGTAGTATGGAATAATTGTTGAGACAATTTCCCATGAGACAGTCGTTTAGCCTAATGTTTTCTATATGTTTACCTCCCTTGTTGTCGAAAATAAGTTATTGATACAAAACGAAAATAAAAAAAAAAAAAAAAATCAAATTCTATTATCGTATATCATCTGAGACATATGTTACAATCCTAATCATCACCTATTGCATATAAGAGATCATCCACTATCATATTTGGTAACATAGTTATTGCCTTCGTATCCTTAAACAATTTATTTGACAAGTAATTATTTTTGACTATCTCCCAGAAAACAAAGAGCCTCTAAAACATTTTGGGAAAAAAGAAAAAAAAAAGTGTATTCCACTCCTGCAAAGTATAGTATCTCGATATGTATTCGTGAACGAACAGACATCCCTCTAGTTCCGGAAAATATAGTTGATACACTCTATATCATCCTTCCTCATCTGGAACATATTCAACCATCTGTGTCATCAACAACCACAGCTAGAAAATAATCCTAATCATATTTGATGTTACAGTTGCTGCTCTCCTTTGTTTATATAATCCAGTATTATAGCAATGCTTTTTTCGATTTCCTCAACGAAAACTCTCTTAACGAAGATTTCGGAATACAATATCTTGGAACACTATTCTACTTCCGTAGGGTATTATACACTCCGTATATATTCGTGAACAGAGATACAACACGAGATTAGCATAATAAACACAATCTGTATTCTAAAATCTTTGTTGAGACAGTTTTGTCTGGGACGGTTTTGTTTACTCATTTCTATCTGTTTTTGCAAATCCTATGTCACAAATAAGTTAATGATTGATATACAAATACAAATAAAAACTAACAACAATGTCAATCATGATCTACCATCTGGAACATATTCCACTACCTGGACTATCATCTACCACTATCTTAAACACACCGTCTCCAAAAGTGGTTCCACAATAATTATTGCACACAAGTTCGAATCATTTAACAAAAGCATAATCAATTTTCTGGAAAGCTTCCTTCACCTGATGCAAGATTAATCCTTTGGAGGTAATAAACAATTTTCGCATTTATGCTCCCATTTTTGTTATTTTTTCCTGTTCTTCTGTCCAATCGAAAGGAGGAAGGACCTGGCGTAGATTCCCGCGTCGCATCGTTATAAACTGCCGTGAGTCAGGCTAAAACGTGGTTATTATTACGGGCGCTGCCGTGATTATTTTCATTATGGAAGACGAGCGATCGTTATCTGCTGCTTCCCACTGCAGTAAGTAGGGCTTAGTTTTCATGTTTTTTCTTAATGATTCGAGCAATTAGCCACGCTGAGTGCCCTGGCTTCTCGTTCCATCCTCCAACATACACGCCATCTTTTTTTCCCTCTGACAATGGATTATCGAATTTCTTAAGTTGCTGAATTTCACGGACGATGTACCTTATTGCAACACCTAATTTACCTCCCACCTTGAAAAACAGTCCTTTGGGATTATATACTGGGTCTAGTTTAGTTTCATTGTCTTGAGTCAAGCAACAAATTTTGGAAGCGATGTTTAGAAATGTTTATGAAGATAAAACTCTGTAAATCTCTAAAGATAAATGTTCTAAAGTTGTTTCGAATAACATTAAGATGCCATGATGGGAGGTTCGAAGATGCATCGAAAATGCGTTACCAAGATTTGTGGGACTAATGTTAGAACATCATAGGGCATTATTATATTTTCAGTCTAAATCATTATTTAGTTAATTATTATTTTAATTATCATACGGGTCAAGGACATAAGAGCCCTGATGCTTGGGTTATCCCGTTGCGTCCTCATGCAGACGACTAAACATGACAGAGCCCTTTCCATAAGGCAAGGACCACAGTCACGCTGTTGGGGGATATGCCTGACTCACTCATGCAGTTACATCCCGTGTGTGCCAGACGTTCCCCCGCAATCGCCGGGTATTAATTTATAATTTCTACTGAATTCATAAGTGTCTTCATCTGATAGCAGAAATATCATTGCTATTGTAAATATCTGTCTTCACGTTATGTTTCTAATTATTCGTTCTGCAGAAGTTCAAGAATTGAATCAATTTTCATATTTGTATATTAAAATATTCTACTTGTGATTGTAGTTTTAACTAACTCTGGTAAAAGAATGGTTTATTCAGTACGGAATTGAATATGTTTGTTGAAAAATCATCTTTTTGGTTGAAATTATAATTATTCAGTTGAATGTTCAACTCATTTGTTGAAACTTATTCATTTTTCATATTTAATATTTCACCTGAAATTGATCTTTCTTTAGATAAATACATTTTTTTCTGTATCTTTCCCATTTCTAGTTTAAAATCAATATCTAATTGCAAATTGATCTTTTGTAGTTGACATATAATCAATCTCGTTGAAAATTATGTTTTTTGTTAAAAAACATTATATTCCTCCAAGAATTTAATATTCTTTGTTAGAAATTCATCCTTCTTGATAGAAAATGCAGGTGCTTAATTGGAAATTTTTCTGTCCTCGTAAAGAATTCAACTATTTTGTTAAAAATTCTGGTCTGTATTTATTTCAAACGTTCAATTCAACTCAATCTTTCTGAATTTATTTTGAATGAAAATTTGTTTTTCGTTTAAAATTCTTCCCCTTTGACTGAAAAATCAGTCATTGTTATGATTTTTAACTACTTTGTAGAGAATCGATTTCATCTTGCTGGAGATCTGTTATTTCTGTTAGTTAGTTAGTTAGTTCTGTTATTAAACTATTCCGTCGGTAATTTGTCTTTTTTCGTTTGAATCAACTAGTTAGACATTTTTCTTTTTTCTGCTGGAGAACAATTTTTTCACATGAAAATTTCACTATTTCATTTTCGGCCGGAAATCGATCATTGAATGGAAATTCATTTATTCTCTTGAAAAAATTTCCGTTTGGTAGGAAATTAACATTATTTATTAAATATGATACACAGACATAGAATAATTTATCTATGGTGTTGATTATATTTTGTTTCTTCGGAAATCGTTTGATCCATTAAAAATTACTCTGTTTTGTTGATAATTGGTCTTTTTGGTTGAAATTCATATTTCTGGTTTCAGAATTGAACTATTAGTTCAAGAGTTAAACCTTTTTTTTTTATCTAGTTTGTTAAAATTTTAATATTTTGTTAAAAATTGTTATATCTTGTACCAAATACTATTTTGTTCAAAGTTTCAATTTCTTGTTAAGGCTTTCTTTTGTACACATTTTTTTTCATGTCTATGGAATAATTATTTGTTATATATTAAACTGTTTTTGAACAATTTTATATTTTCGGCTTGAAAGTTCCGAATGGAAATAGTAAAAAATTTATAGCTTTGTTCACATATTCTGTTATTTCACTATTCGGTTGAAATTTGTTTCGTCCTTAGCTGGAAATTTTTCCTTGGTTATATAACCAGCTCTTTATTGGAATTAAAACTATTCGTTTGAAACTCAACTGTTTTGTGAAGAATTTGATAATTGAAGTACACTATATTTTTTCTTGATGAAATAATGTTTTTGGCTTGGAAATTCGAATAGTTTGGTCAAGGATTTATCTATTAGGTTGAAATGGACCTTTTTAATGAGAATTCTTATTTTCCGGTTGAAAAATCAGCTCTTTTGTTGGAAACTCGAGTATTTGTTTGAAATTGATATTTTTTGTAGAAAATACAACAAGATGCTGAGGAGGGTTTCTTCTTGGAGATAAGGTTACAATTTTTCTCTCTCACCTGAAAAATCTCATTTATTCGTAAAATATTCATTTTCTTTCATAAAAATTTATCTTTATAGAAAGAATTTTAATTTTCTTATAGTTGAAAACTCAACATTTTCGCTGAAAACAGCATTTTTGCTGAAAAATTCAATATTGCGAGTGAAATTGGTAGCTTTTTCGACAGAAAATTATTTTTTTTAAATTCAACTTTTCGTTCAAAAAGGATTTGTTCTCCGGAATTCGGAAGACATCGTGTCTAGGGCTGATTTTTTTCCATTTGAAAATTCAACAATTTTGTTGTAAACGATTCCTCTTTCCAGAAAAATTCAATACTTTGGATGGAATTGGTAGTTTACTCTAAAAAAAATATTTTTTTTTCTTTCAAAATCCAATTTTTTTTTCAATACACTCTTTATTTGAAAAGGATCTGTTTTAGCGGAAATTGGTAAAGATTGTTTAATTGAAATTTTATACAGTTGCGGATTCAACAATTTCATTGAAAACATACTCTTTGCTGAAAAATTAAATATTTTGGGCGAAACCGGTAGTTTCCTTTACAAACAAAATATATTTTTTGGTAGAGAATTGAAGTTTTTTTTTTCAAAAATTCATCTTTTCGTTCAAAAGGATCTGTTTTCCGAAACTTCAAAGACATTGTAGGTTGAATCTTCCTTCCAGTTGAAAATTCAACAATTTTGGTAAAAGCGAATCGTCTTTGCAGAAAAATTAAATATTTTGGATGGAATTAGTAGTTTTCTGCACAGCAAAAATTTTTGTACGAAATAGATCTGTTTTGACCAAATTTGACAGAGATTGTAGCATTGAATTTTTATACAGTTCAAAATTAAACAATTATGTTGAAAACACATCCTCTTTGATGAAAAATGTAATAGTTTGGGTGAATTGGTAGTTTTCTTCACAAAAAAAAGTTTCTACGTTTAAAATTTATTATTTTTTTTTTTTAATTTAAATCTTTTTTAAAAACGAGCTGTTTCGTCGAAAATTGTCAGGGATTTCTGAACTGATTTTTTTTCTTTATTCAAAAAGGCAATAATTTTGTCGAAAACAAGTCTCTTTGCTCAAAAATTCATTATTTCTAATAAAATTTGTCTTCTTCTTCTTCAAAGAAAAAATATATCTTTTGGTTAGAATCTTTTTTTTTCAATTCAACTCTTTCGATTAGAAATTGAACTTTGCAGTTCAAAACGAGCTCTTTCTTAGATTCTCTATTTTCGAATCGGGAATTCGGTAATACCGGAGGAATTAGTTCTGGTTGAAAATTCAGCTTTTCTGTTGAAAATACAATTGTTTGTTTCAAAAAGATCTGTTTTGTATCGCAGTTCAATAGTTGTTTTAAAAATAATCTTTTAAATTAGATAAAAGTTTTTCTGGATTGTGAGTTCATTGGTTTGGATAAAAGTTCGTCTTTTTTCCCCTTGAAAATTCGATAAATTCGGTGAAATTGATTTTTGTTGAAAATTCACCTTTTTTTTCGAAAACACAATTGTTTGGTTCGAAAGGACCCGTTTCGTTTCACAGTTCAACAGTTTGTTTGAAAATTATCTTTTTAATTGTGAATCAGTTTTTCTGGACTGTAAATTCAATTGCTTCGTAGCGAAGTTCGTCTTTTTTTCCTGGAAATTCTACAATTTGGGTGGAACTGATTCTTTTCTTGAATAAAAATTCTTCCTTCTTATTCAAAATGTAAATGTTCCGGTAAAGAGTCCAACGTTTCGGTTGGAACACATATTTTTCCGAGTAATTTACATTTTTGGGTTGGAAAAGCAAATCTCTATTTGAAGAGGCTCTTTTGTTGGGATCCCAAAATTTGGTTATAAATTAGCTATTTGTTAAAAATAAATATTTCCGGATTGTCTTCTCTTTTAATTTATTTCCGCAATTGGGAATTCAATTTTCTCTAGTTGAAAATCCAACTTGTTTCGAGAGTACTTCTTTCTTGGTAATTGAAAATTCAACGATTTGAGTGAAATTAGTTTCTTCCTCGACTAAAAGTCATGTTTATTAGTTGAAAATGAACCTACGCGGTGAGAGATTGATTTTTTTAATGGAAATTATAATTTTCGTGGTTAAACATAAATATTTTCCGCTTGAAAATGCCACAATTTTCATGGAATTGTTCGTCTTCCTTTATTAAGAAATCTTCTGATCTGAAAAATCCATTCTGATTAGCACCTGGTTAGAAGTTCTAACTAGATCCTGGCTAAAACAGCTGTCCGTGACTAGTCCAGCCCTCACCAGTTTTCTGGATCAACGCCTGACCAGAAATAGAAAAAAAACTGTACTAAGCCCTACTAAATCCCGATTCAAAATCTTGCATTCGACGCGTAAGTACGTGACTGATGATACCACACGTATAAAATAAAACCTTTCCTATCATACTATTATTGTATCACATTACCATGCAAAATTTCCTCTTGAATATTCATCAATATCAAAAACCCGAGAGATTAATAAGCACTTGACACCCCGTTTACGTCTTTGAAACCCGCAAGAGAATTAAATTGTCTGAGATCATGCACCCTCGTTAATCAATCACTGCTCATTCATATTCAGTTACAAATTGGAAGCTAATCCCGACAGATATCTTGACTAGGATAATTATAGGAAATCTCCTCCATACATTTCCCATCATTATTCTAATCATCTTGAGAAAACAATTGTCGATTACCCAGGATAAGTAGGTGTTACAACTGAAATTCTCACCGCAGGAATTAGCAAACGCATGCTTTCATCTCAGGCGCAAATCGAGGCCATTAATCTCTCGGCGATAATCTTGGAATGCGGGGAATCCCAGGCGAGACCTCTGCAAGAAATTCGCGCGGGAAATTCGAATCCGCCGATGGTGCATGTCAGCGAATATCGGAGTAAATCTTCGTTTGTGCGAATTTACGTAAGGGTAAGGCAAGCTGGTACGTAAGCCCGGACAGAGAGGCGCCGCAATACGATAATGCGATAAGACCAAGTTTCCCCCTCCCCTCTGCCCCTCTTGCCGTCACCCATTCCAACTCCCTTTTCACTACGGAGGACCGGCCCGATGTGCACCCGCCCCCGGAGATTTTCCGCCATTGTCCTCGTTCCAATTGTTGCTCTGCGAGGGCGTTGACATAACAATACGTAAATATGTGTAAGTGTCTTCCTTTCGTCGCCTCTTTTCCGAGCGTTACTTATTTCAGAAAGTCTGTGTCAGTTGTTTCAGAGTCAATCTATCCAAATTTTATTTTTTAAATACATATATTTATATAGGTATATAATAAAATGTATATCATAATTTTAAAACTTTCTCACCTTATTAAAAGCCTCTGAACAATATTTGAACATGAAGATATATTTTATACCTAAAATAATTTGAGTCTACCCCCTCCCCCCTCTCTATTTTTGTCGACCGTAGTTTAGTTTTTAACATTATACTTTGCAAAAACTTGAGGCAGCAGTTGGCCGAGGCGGATCATGATTGGAAGTATAATTTGAAATTTCGAAAGATTTATTTTCATCTAACTGAAAACCTAGAAATGGGAAAAAGATGCATAGTTGGCACAAAATTTGAACATGTAAATCTTCTACAGAAGATCTCAATTCCTATTTCAATATTTTAATTTATATAAGGCAAATTGACAAAGATAGAATAGTTAAATTCATACATAGTTTGAAAAATCACTCCTCAACAAGGAAAATCAATTTTGCAAACAGTAGAAATCTACTAAAAAGGACCGATTTTCACCAAAATAGTTATATTGTACAACAATTAAATGAATCTGTAACAATTTGATTGCTTTACAAACAAAAAAAGGCACGTTCAATAAAATACATGAATCTTCAACTAAATAGTTTCATTTTTAGCTCATGGAGGGTATAATTAAGACCTTAAATCGGATATTAAGTTATTTAGGAAATAAATTTTTCTTCTACAAAATAAAGGATAAATTTCCAAAAAAAGTAGTAAAACTTTTAACAAATATTCTAGCTCAAATTCTAGTCTTCCAAAAGTTATGCAATATACAGAGAACGACACTAAGGGCAATAGCAACAATGATAAAGACAACAATGATAACAAGGACAATGACAACAATGGAAACAAGGGCAATGGCAATGGCAAGGACAAGGACAAGGACAAGGACCAGGACAAAGACAAGAACAAAGACAAGGACAATTACAAGGACAAGGACAATTACAAGAACAAGGACAAAGACAAGGACAATGACAACGACAAGGACAACGACAACGACAACAATGATGACAAGGGCAATGACAAGCACAAGGACAAGGGCAAAGACAAGGAAAAGGACAAAGACAAGGACAATGACAACGATAAGGACAAAGACACCAGGAACAAGGACAACAAGGGCAATGGCAACAATGATAACAAGGGTAAAGACAACAATGATAACAAAGGCAATGAAAACGATGATAACAAGAGCAATGACAACGACAAGGACAATGATAACGACAACGACCAGGCCAACGACAACGACGACGAAGGCAACGACAAAAACATCTCGACAAGGACAACGAAACCAAGGACAAGGACAAGGACAAGGACAAGAACAACAAGGGCACTGGCAACAATGACAAATACAACAATGATAACAAGGACAATGACAACAATGAGAATGAGAGCAATGACAAGTACAAGGACAAGGACAACGACAAGGACAACGACAAGGACAAGGACAAGGATGACGTCAATCACATGGAAAAAGACAAGGACAATAAAAGCAGCAATAACAACAATCCGAACAACAGCAATATATACAACATAATATACAATCAACAAAATATACAACATAAACATATGCTCACAAAATCAAAAAATAAATTTTGACCAAAAGGACATGTTTTTAGCAAAATAGGCGTCCCAGTTAAAAAAAACGCGAAAGTCAAGCAGGAAAACAAGACCTTCAATGAAAACCGAGTGAAGAATGCATGGATGAATAAATGATTCAATAAATGAATGAATGAATGAATGAATGAGTAAAGTTGTCCATAAGTATGTTTACTGTAAACTTTGGTTTCAATGGCCATGAATCTTTCTATTTACTTTCAACAATTTCGTAAAAAAGTTATTCTCTTTGTAAATAAGTTGATTGTTTTATTGAAAACTCATATATACTGTTTTATTAGTCAGACTTCCTGGTAAAAATTCAACTATTTGATTGGAATCGTTTTTTTTTTTTACTAAACATATTTCTTGCTTGGGAATGCAACTTCTTGGTAAAGAAGGATCTATTTGAATAAAAGTTCAACAATTTAATGGAAAATTAGCGCTTTTGTTGAGAATAAGCTTTTTTGTCAAACATGAATATTTTTTGAGCCGAGAATTCAAGTTTTTCGTCGAAAATCCATATTCTTGTTTGATTATTCAATCATCGGTTCTTTTTTTCAATTGTTTGATGGAGAAGTAATTTTTCCGTTGACACAACATTTTTGGGTTCGGGATTCAACTGTTTTGTAGAAATTTCGTCTTCTTGGCTCGGAAGGTCAATTTTTTGGTTGAAGTTTCCACTCCAATTTAGTGATGATCGGGATTTTTGAATTGAAATTAAAAATTTTGTCAAAAATGCATAATCTTTCTGATTGGAAATCCAATTGTTATGTAAAGAATCCATATATCCAGTGCGAAAATTCAACTGTTTTTCAGATAACTTGTTTTTTCAGTTAAGAATGGAAAAATTCCAGGAAAACTTGTATTCTTCTAGGCTGAAAAGTTTATCTTGTTTTGAAAATTCAACAATTCACTAAAAAATTGATTTTCTTGTTGAAAATCCATATTTCCAGGTTAAGAATCTAATTTTCCGGAATAGAATTTGTCTTTAAGATTTTTAAAGTTCAATATTTTGTCAAATTTTTCTGTTTTCGTGACTGAAAAATCTGTCTAGGTTGAATGTTACACTAATGTTGAAAATTCGTCAAATTTTTTTAAAACTTTTCCTCTTCTAGTGAAAATTTAACTTTTGCATTCAGAGATTTAACAATTTTTGCAAAAAATCATCCTTCCTGTTGAAAATACAATTTTATCGTTGAAAATTCATATAAATGTCCATTTGAAAAATTCAACTGATCTGTGCGTAATTCGCTCTTTTAGTTCAAAATCCAAGAATTTGCGGAAGTCTTATCCAATTCTTAACAAAAAAATTATTTTTTGTAGAAAATTTATTATTTTATTGAAAATGAGCCTTTTTGGTAAAAATCAATAATTCGGGATGGGAATTTCTCTGATATGTTCAAAATTCCATCCTTTGTAGTAGAAACTGAATAATTTTTTGGGATTTCACATTTTCTTCGGGTAAAACCTAATTATTACATTGAAAGTTTATCTTTTACGCTAAAAAAATTCAATAAATATATTCGAATTAATTCTTCTTCAATAAAAAAACTGTTGTTTGTGAAAAAATCCACAAAAGTCTCTTGAAAATTGAACAATTATGTTGAAAAGCAACTTTTTTGGTTGGAAATCGCGTTATCTTGAGACACTATTCTACTCTTTGGTTTCTTATTTTCTGAATCCTTATTGGCTGAAAATTCATTGATTTTAGGTATGATTTGTTTCTTGTTCGTCTAGAAAGTCTTTTTACGTTGAAAATTGAACTACAATGTTAAAATTCCAATTATTTTGTTGGTAATCGATCTGTTTTTTTTTTCAAATATATATATTTTATATTTGATTAAAATTTATCAATTTCGTTACAATTTACTCACTGCCCAACCAAAAAAAATATTTCAGTAAAAAATTGATTTTTAATATATTTTTCGGATGAAGAGGATATTTTCACTCAAAAATTGAATTATATTATTTTTCGTTTGGAACTGATTGAACCATTTGGTTAAAAATGTACGTGTTCTGTTGTAACTTATTTTCTGTTATTCAAACACTTATCATCTCGGCTTAAAATTTATGCATCTTGCGGTGTAATTCCTCTCCAGTTGAAAATTACCTTTACCCCTTTAAAAATTCTACATTTAGTGCGAGCTGGAAAAATTTCCTTTGTTGAGAATGCACCGAGTTTTTTGGAAATTCGTCTTTTTCACAAATTCATCCCAATAAGGAGAAATTTCATTTTTTTAGTTAAAGAATATTTGTAATATTTTCATTAGGCAATAACGCCTTCCAATATCAAAAGAAAACCTTCATTTTCAAGAAGAATATCTCCAGGTATATCCAATAAGTACAATTTCGTTGATTTGTTCCTACAAAGTTCATTTCATGTAAATCAGATAATAAAAATCCTGTAAGCAGTAGAAGCTGGGCGTCCTTTATTACATAAAGGTCATTTTGGTAGCTGGCGTATGATGAAATAAAAAATTAGCCATCAAGGTGGCATTATGTCCCTGTTATGTTGCAAACTCGTAGCACGCAGCCGGCTCGAATGACGTTGCCGTTATGTTGCGTTGGTCCGCCTGCAGCTTCAGGTGGCCCGGCCTCGGCCTCGGCCTCGGCCCGGCTTGACTTTCATTGCAAACAGGGGTGCATACATTAATTTCGTTGTCCCTTCTGTATAGCACCCACGATCTAAAGACAGGTGCTACAGTATAACGCCTAGCTTTCGTGTACAATGTACATAAGCGCGATCAATTTTATTCTACTCGAGAATTTATTTACCCTCCTCATTACTTATTCGAAAGCCACCTTGTTTCCCCACATCATTAAACCTACATTTTTGAACAGCGGCCAAGAATAACATTTATGAATCAACTTTGAAACATTTTAAAGTATTTTTTGCTGAAACAGTTTCTATTTATGTCAGATTTTACGATCATAGTGTTATGTGAAGGGGTATTTTTTGGGTCCCAAGGGTTTTCGAGTAGAATGAAAAACGAAAGTGATTGAATTTTTGGAATAAGACAACTAGTCACCAGGATAAATAGTCGCTGGCTAACTAGCTGCTGGGACAACTTTTCGCCAGCTGACCAGCCACTGGGACATCTTGTCGCAGGATAACTAGTCACCAGGACATCATGTCATCAAGACAGCTATTCTCTAGAAAACTATTCGCTAGGACAACTTTTCGCAGGACAACTAGTCATCAGGATAACTAGTCGCCAGCTGATAAGCCGGTAGGACATCTAATGGCCAGGAAAACTAGTCGCTGGCTAACCCGCCGCTGGGACAACTAGTCGACAGGATCACTAGTCACCAGCTGACTAGCCACTGGGAGATCTTTTCGCCAGGACAACTAGTTGTCAGGACATCATGTCATCAAGGCAGCTATTTGCTGGACAACTATTCGCCAGGACAACTAATCACCAGGATAAATAGCCGCCAGCTGACTAGCCACTGGGACATCTTGTCGCAGGATAACTAGTCACCAGGACATCATGTCACCAAGACAGCTATTATCTAGGAAACCATTCGCTAGGACAACTTTTTGCAGGACAACTAGTCACTAGGATAACAAGTCGCCAGAGGAAAAGACGGTGGGACATCTAGTGGCCAGGAAAACTAGTCGCTGGCTAACTCGCCGCTGGGACAACTAGTCGACAGGATAACTAGTCACCAGCTGACTAGCCACTGGGAGATCTTTTCGCCAGGACAACTAGTTGTCATGACATCATGTCATCAAGGCAGCTATTTGCTGGACAACTATTCGCCAGGACAACTAATCACCAGGATAAATAGCCGCCAGCTGACTAGCCACTGGGACATCTTGTCACAGGATAACTAGACACCAGGGCATCATGTCATCAAGACAGCTATTATCTAGGAAACTATTCGCTAGGACAACTTTTTGCAGGACAACTAGTCACTAGGATAACAAGTCGCCAGAGGATAAGCCGGTGGGACATCTAGTGTCCAGGAAAACTAGTCGCTGGCTAACTCGCCGCTGGGACAA
>WSXT02222222.1:0-16854 GCA_011762715.2 Neuroterus valhalla | reverse complement strand
TTGCTCCCGGGCGGAGCCTGCGGTGGTTATTTAACCAAATTTTAATTTATATATATATATATATATATATATATATATATTCATACTACGACTTTTGGCCGACCTGATGAAATATTTTCCTGGCACAACTTGTTGCAAAAATTCTACACCAAACATAAACCTTGTAAAGAGATTATTTTTGTTGTAGGCAGGAACAGCACAATGATTCTATAAAGATTTTTTGTTCCTATTTCCAAAAAACTGTTTAGATTCCAAGTTTCATCCGATTATGTTGACTTATAAGAAACATTGTTCTCTCTAGGATTCACAAAAGTATAATATTATTTTCTTCCTCCTAAAAAAAATAGATGCGGTGCGACGTCGACATTTATCGATCGAACCTGTTATCCTCAGTGGAGAAAGCCAAGTTACTGTTTTATTGTCTCATGCAAGCCACATACTAACTGCGCGTTTGTTTCAAGTTGTTTCAAATATTCCTGCGTGGGTAATAAGCCCACACTTTATAAGCAGATTACCTTCGGACCTAGTAGATGTTTTCATACGCTTGCCTGATATGTTCGACCATACGAATGGATTTCTGGAACCAACCAATACCACTTTCAACGATCAAGAATATTCTGATTGTTATTTAAAAGATGGTCGAAATATTTATTATGCAAGACTGAAGGCTGATGATTGGGAAGTGATGGAAAATGTGTACATTCTAGTCATTTATGTTCGAGCACCCCATCCGGCAAACATCAATCGCATTGTTAGAATGGTAGGAGTGCTACGAGTTCATCGAAAACTGTAATATTGTTCTAAAAAATACTCTTGCACTGACAATGTACATTTTTTACGTAATAAACTATCACAGATTGAATATCACATATACCTCGCTAATCACGACCTTCTCCCACTGAAATCCTTGTATTCGTTTACTGAATAGAGTGAAAATTCACCTGTTTCAATAGGACTACTTTGCAGAACGAAAAAAAATCCGACTGTTCCTTGCTTGTTTTTCATTTTGTTTGGGTCAGTAGTGCGCATTAAAAACCTCCACAAATTACTTTGACGATACTTTATTTTATTCTCTTACCTACAGCACGTATGAGAAGAGGAGGATGGGGGCTCTCACTAGACCCTGTTGCGAGTCCAGTTTTTGAAATTAGGGTAATTCTCGCTCTGAGCTTCCTGGCGAGACGATTACGTGAGTTCAGGCAGTTTGTCTTTTTCTGAATGAGGTTTTCAGTCCACATGAGTCCTAAACGCTACGGAAGATGCAATTAAAGTTAATATCGCAGCGCGGACACTTCTCTGGGGAGTAGCATGCCGTCAGGGGAGCGTAGTCGTAGTAGGTTGGTAAATTGCACGGCACATAATTAAGGGGATGGCGACTTAGACACGGCACTTCTGAGATTTCGGGTATGATGGGATACGGCAACGCTGCGTTGTTCAGACTTGTGGAGGTACGTGCTAATGTCTGCGTCAACTCTCTTTTTTCATACCATGTTATGGTACCGTCCGCTATTGCTCATCCTTTATACTGGAGAAGAAAATTCTTTTTTCTACAAAAGAAATTTTTCTGGATGAGGTGCAACCGTTATTCGAAAACAGAATTGTAAGATAGGTTACTTAGGAATCAGGAAATTTTGATATGTGGATATTCGATGGCATTTGCGAAAGTCAATTTCTACAAAAATAAGAAACCATCCAATAATGAAATATGAAATTTTCGGATTATATGGAAATTTTCAGCAACTCTAATACGTAACGAGATAGATTAATTGGAAGAGATATCCGACACACAAATATGAACGCACACATGAATGTGTTCTTACTTTTCTCTATCATGATTTATAAATGGATAAAAGAATTGAACTACATATGGAATAACCATCATATGTATACATATCAATTCTAACATCGG
This sequence comes from Neuroterus valhalla, assembly GCA_011762715.2. Lineage (NCBI taxonomy): Eukaryota > Metazoa > Arthropoda > Insecta > Hymenoptera > Cynipidae > Neuroterus > Neuroterus valhalla. Next base: position 14,945 of record WSXT02222222.1, on the reverse strand, counting down.
TTAAGTTTCGAAATGTACAATAAACAACACGTCATTCCACTTTGGTAGAGATAGCAAATAAGTTTGAGTATTTTAAGACTGTTCGTTATACTTTTTGATAAATTCCACGAATTTTCCACTCACATCTTGTAAAAGTCTTCGGAAATTAGTTCCCAAATCTGTATTGGTGTTTTTATATCTGAGAAAAATGCATATCACTATTCTTTTTCTGAACTGCATAGGTTTTGTTGTTCCAAGCAGTAGGTGTTATATGATTCAATATAATATTTGAAAAAATGCAGCAGTATACATGCACAGATATAATACTTTTATGCGGCATGCGTAAATTTATTCGTACACAGATAATTCCCACATAACTGTTAACATACGCAAATAAGATGTTGCCATTTGTGCCCTATTAAGTACACATATGTTTTCTGCTCAACGGCTTATGTGCACAGATGGAATACTTTCGCATATGCAACTTAGAATAATGACATGTACAAATAGCACCGAAATAACTGTAAAAGTAAATAGACGGGATACTTTCAACTGTTTACGTCCAAATTCATACGCTTGATGATAGCTTCCAAATAAATATAAAGGTGCGCAGATATAATATACTGCTGAATGTACACGTTAACATGAATGAGTAAACATATTTCGAATTCACACGAGCAAATATAGTACCGAAATTATTGTTAAGATGCGCAAATAAGAATTTTCAACTGTTCACATTTGAATTTATACGTACACATATGTTCCCAAGTTAACGATGCAGAGATGTGATGCTCCAAATTTTTCACGTTGAGGTGGATACAGATGCAGATTGTATAAAAAATAAATGTGGACGTTCGCAGATACGATGCTACCAACGGTGCAGGTTGAAACTCACACGTATGCATACATTCTCTAACAAACAATAGACGTATAACGGGATGATGCTACTGACTATTCATGTTGAGATCTAGATAAGCACAAATGGTACTCCAATAACTGTCCAAAATTACAGATGGAATGCTTCTACCTGTTTACCATTAAATTTACCCGTACACATATGGTATCCTTATAAACGTAAAGATGCGCATAGATGATACTTCTAAGAATCGTACACGTCTGACACAGCGATCATATTTTAAACTTATGATTTCACCTGCACAGTTGAGGAAATACGAGACATGTATGTATACTTTGGGGGTAAAAATCTGTGCACGCAGACTAAGTATCCCTGCTGGTTGAGGCGTGTCCAGTTTGAAGTGTTCTATCTGTGCACGTATGCATATCGCTGAGAGAATTTCATGTGATGCTTCCCATGTCGGAAAATATTAGAACTGTGGCCCACGTCATTGATTCCAATGAGGCTTTTTCCTATGGACTTCTATCGTGGGTTTGATAGTTCTGAAACCTGGTCAAACTGTAGGCACATCGAAAAAATACTAGGTTCCTTTGAACTGGAAGGCTCCATGTCCGTAGAGGATGCCTATGGGTCACTACTCGATTCGAGCGGTGTCAGAAAAGTGTAGGCGATCTCATATTATTAGGTTTTTATATCAAACAGGTTATCGCTTGATTTTTCCTGGTCTATTCCGAGTTGAAAACACACACAAACACACACACAAACAAACAAACACACAAACAAACACGCACACACACAGACTTAATGCATCAAGAAATTGCGCCGAATGTACGAATCCAGCTGACGAACCAAGGAAGGATTGATTCATTTTCCTCAGCCTGGTTTAAGAGAGTACACTGATAAAACAATAACGCGATGGTTGCTGACTTCAACCTTCCTGGTTACGGTAAAGATAATTTTTTTCACAATCAGCTGACTTTCTACGGTCAAAACCGTACTCACACTGGTATTCACCGTCATCATTGCGGTGAATAACCATAGTCTCTTTAACTATAAATATTACTCGTGTTAAGAGCTGCGTTCACGCCAGGGCACCGTATTAAATAAGCTTTGCTCACCGGAATGAGTACGGTTAAATACCCGAATATTTACGGGGACCCTCCTTAGTGATTTTTGCGATTGGCCATTACCTATACAGTTATTCGTAGTGTTTAATACAGCGCAGCTGATGTGCATTTGTTATATACCGCATTCTATATTTCCATCGTTGTGAAAAACAATAAAAGACTCGCCTTGATTTCTCATTGTCGGCCTCCTTGCCGTAAATGAGGATTTAAAGTGAGTTGGAGTTCGCGTCAGTGCTGGAGAAGTTGGTTTGGGATTGACTTTACCAAAAAGGTATGTTTTTTAATATGATTTGGATATACATATATATATATATAACCTCGTAAAAGATACGGAGAATTGCATGTTAGCTAAAAAATTTACATTTATAAGACCTCGTTTTTCATAACATCTCGGAAACGCTTTCTTCGTGATCCTTGAAAAACGTGACCCTTATACATATTTTACCAGCTCATCGAGATATTTTAAGGTTATGTACTTGTTCATATTTAGGAAGTAAATATTAGCAAGTATACTCCCTCTAAGTACATGTTATTTTCGAGTGTTTTGGAGGGCGTCTTAAACTAATTTCATGACATACTTTCAAAATAAAATTTAATGAAATTTAATCAAACTTAGTGTCGGTGAAAAAACCGTACGCGGAACGGTGGCTCCACTTGACCAATCCTTTAGGTCACAGTACTGAAGAATGTCAGGCGATTGCGGTTATCCACCGCAATGAGTACGGTGAACACCGTATTTATTACTGTTTCAACAGTAGTCAGAGAGATGATGAAAAACAGAAAAATTTCCCCGTAACCAGTGCGGTATTTTTTCCTCAGCGTATCGTGTAGCAAAGTGGTTGAAACTCGGTTTGCATCGCAAAGAGTTTCGCGTCTATAACTGTGCGATGTGGTGAGACCACCACTTCATTGAAAGATAATCCACTCTTGTTCTTACTTAGTCCACTAAAAAGACAAGAAGAGGAACTTGAAATCTGCTAAAGATCGTGATTAAAGAATTTTATCCATGATTTCACCATCAAAATGCGAAAGATTAATTAATTCGTTAGGCATAAAATTTACGTCTTGCTGATAATTTCACAATCATATTTATCCTATTAATGGAGGTAGGGGATATAGTGAATACTTATTTTGTTTGCAAAATATAGATATTCAAAGAACGCAGCTCATTCGAATGCGGATTTCCTTTAAATCTGTTGAGTAGATTTTTTTCACTTCCATTTTTACGAAGAAAAGTGTAAAGGAGTACAATGGAAGGAGTATTTTCAATCATATCATTTGAAATCCTCAAAAGAAGAATTTTGAAGACGAAAAATATGATCCAACAAGAGCATATGCTCAAGAGAAACATATGCATTTGTTCTGAAAATGTTAAATAGTATATCAAAACATATTTCCTAGTCTTTTAATTTTAAGAAATGAAGGAGTTCTAACCGGCGTTGCACGAATTTTGAGGTTTGTTGCGAAAATTCTTCACCGAAGATAAGGCTGATGGAGAGTTAATTTCTGTAGGTGGCTGGGACAACAAAAGAATTTCATAAAGAACCTTTGTTCCTAGTTACCAAAAACTGTTCAGATCTCAAGTTCAACCCGATGATAGGGACCTACCAGAAACATTATTTTCTCTTGTTTTCAAAAAAATATAATATTGTTATTTCCCTCCTTAAAAAAATTGATGCTGTGCAACGCCCACATTTATCAATCAAACCTGTTATTCTCAGTGAAGGAAGCCAGGGTACTGTTTTATTGCCCAGTAGAAGACATATACAAACTGCGCGATTGTTTCAAGTTGATTCACATATCCGTGCGTGGGTTATAAATCCATACCATATACGCAGGTCAGCTTTAGACCTAGGACATGTTTTCATACGCTTGCCTGATATGTTTGTGCATACAAATTGATTTTTGGAACCAACTAATGCCACTTCCAATAATCAAGAATATACTCATTGTTTTTCAAAATATGGCCCAAATATTTATTATGCAAGACTAACAGATGACGATTGCGAGGTGATAGAAAATGTGTACATTCCAGTCATTTATCTTTGAACACCCGATCCGGAAAACAGGAATCGCATTGTTAGAATGGTAGGAGTGCTACAGGTTTGAAACGAGGCTGTTCCTGACTGGGTTCAATAAGTAATCTGATTTATAAAAATAAAGAAGTTTGATTTCTATGCACAGTCAAACATGTTTCATGTATCCAGTAAGGCATACATAAATGAATTTGGTCATTCTATATGAAAGGTCATTCATATATTACAATGCTTTTAGTCCGATAAAAAATAATACCTCAAGTCTAATCAAAACTGTAATATTCTTCGGAAGAAGAAGTATTGGGTAACTGAATTGAGTTTAGGGTAAGGCTCATTTTGAAAAGCGACCTGCTCCAACAGAACTACTATGCATGACGAATAATAAGTCTGGATGTGCCTTGTTTTTTTTATTTCTTATTTGGGTCACTGGTGCGCATGGAAATGTCTGCAGATTACTTTGAATTTACTTTATTTTAATTTCATAACTACTGTACGAAGTCAAAGCACAATTTTCGCTCTTTGCTAAGGAAAGGAATTGAAAAAACGAAAAATCATTGGAAATTCAATTAAGAATGTGAGCGATCAACGCTCCAGCTTCTACATGTCAAACTCAAAACATTAATTCCTTGTTTCAGCAATTTGAGGGCATGTTTTTGGGCGAGCAAGTTCGGGCGGTTTGTCTTTTGCTCGTCGAAGTTTTCGACCCATATGAGTTTTAACCGACTCACAGTGGTTGAAAATGAGTGATGTTTTCCCCATCGTTTTCCATCGCTGTAGTTGAACAAACGTTCTTACTTGCTCCAAGTTATCATTTCAAAATTGACCGTCGGAAGAGACTCATAAAACGTTCGTACCGGTGGAAGAAATTGTTCGTTCCGAAAGTGCATATCTTTTTGATGGATTATCGGATTTTATTTCTACAATTCTCATTTCCACGATTATCTCATGTCATGTTTGATATAAATCCGCCAAAATCTGAACTTTTCGTCAGTTTTTTTGAGCTTCCATCTTACTGTACTCAAAACCAAAACCAATTCCAAAAGGATGAAAAGTAACATAAATCGAAAATCATCTATTTATGTATTAAAAAATGATGATATATCAGTCAAGCCTAAACAGTTTTAAAAGTATGTTTATTATTATTTAATAATTTCCATTACAAGTTGTAATAATTATGGTACGGATTTTTTCGGCAACTCTTATGTGATATAGAAGAAAAGAATTAACAGAGACATTTGTTCTTATCAGTTTTTAACATAGGAAGCTATTCCTGTTGCGCGTAGGAAATATTTGTATACTCTTATGTATACCTTGCTGATATGAGAAATTGCGCAATCATGAATAAATAATTTGCGTAATTCTTACACGTTCCAGACAATGAGTGGATCAAAGTAATAAAATACTTGTCGGTACATCATGAAATTCCTTCAAATAATTTGCCCCTTTCATTTCTTTAATATCCTCAAAAACTAGTTTCCAATTTTCCATCACTGTTAAAATATCTTAGAAAAATGAATACCATTATCTTTCTCCCCATTTGCATGGGTTTCGTTGTTCTTGGCAGTAAGTATTATATTATTTAGTAGAAAATAGAGATATATATACAGCAGTATACAAACACGGATAGGAAACTTCCAATGGTGCACGCGAAAATTCATTCGTGCACACATAGTTTTCAAATAACACTTGTAGTGCATTGGGATGCTTTCAAGTTTTGAGGGTAAATTTCATAGATTTGGTGATAGTACCTTGACGAATGTGAGCAGATGCAGGTGTGAGATACAGCTTAATGTGCACTCTACATTTATAAGTACACATATGTTTCTTTATCAGCAATACACGTGCATAGATAGGATGATCCCATCTGTTAGAGGTGAAATTTATAAACGCAAGTATGGTACTCGAATCCCTATAAACATGCTGGGATAAGGAAATGCTAACTCGCATGTTGGGATGTGAACGTTTACAGATAGTACTCAAATAAATGCAAACGGGCGCATGTTAGATGTTGCCAACTGTGCAAGTAAAGTGTAAAGATTTATACGTACGCATAAATTCTCCAAAAAACGGTTCACATGCACCAGCATGATACTCTTGACTGAACCTGTCCAGATTTAGACGTGCGCATATAGTACCTTGATAACTTCCGCAAATGTCAGCGTAAACATAAGATTTGTAACCAATCGTGGATGTTTGAATTGAACGATTTCTCACCTAAATTGCATGTTTAAAGATTGGATAGTTGCGATCATGCACGTTAAAATGGTTAAATGGTGCTTTCTGTCATCTTCTTCTGACAGAGACCATTGCAAGGAGGGTATAACTTTGGTTTTTTGTCTGTTCCGAGTAATGAACGCATGCACACAATTACTGACAGAATGCCTATGCGAAGGCATCAAGCCGACGAACCCACGAAAGATCAACTCATTTGCCTTAGCCTGGACAAACAAGCTAGCAGATAGCAAAGTCTCCCTCTGTGCAATGTGGTAAGCCTTGCATCCCTAGAAATTGAGAATGCCTTTATTCCCGTTTCAGCTTACTTTAGAAAAAGAAGAGCAAATTTAAGAATCTGCTAAAGATCGTGACTCAAGCTAAATAAAGCCTGTAGAACAAACAGCTGTTTTATATAAAGAATTGAAGAGCATCTCTGAATACAAGCCTTAACTGGACTGCCACTCTTGGATAATGCATACCTTGCAAACCCTATACGTGCCTACGAGTTCATTCCACCTACGAAACATTAATCATACAGTACAATTACTCCGCTCACTTTATCAAAAGAATAATGTTGGCCACAGCTTTGACATTCTCGACGTGGAAAGCGTCATGTATGTCAGTCTTTGTTTCAATCAGCATCCTAGAAGCAACTGCCATTCGGAAAAATTGCACAAGCTTCCAATTTGAAGAGGAGAAGTGGGTCACTGTATAGAGGTAACTGTTGCTTGCACTTTTCAACAAAGCATTTTTTCGCGATCGCCACAACCTGAAATTTCTACCTTGTAGATAATTTTTGTATTCGGTAATGCCTTTCGTTTATTGTATACTTAATAGTAGCTTTGACCAATACTCTCCCAATTTATTTTTAAGTAACTGTAGTACCCTCGAACATATGCTTGCACGTCCAGTCCACAGTGAGCTGTACGACCCGATTTCCTGACCGAAAGTAGGCGAATTCATCGGACAGAATTCTAGAAAAATAGTGGTGGAACCAATATTGCAGACGTAAATTGGGAAAAAATATTCTATTGGCTCAAAACATGGTTCCTGTTGGTTTTTGTTGGAGTTTATTTCGGATCTTAAGTCAAAGTTGGGAAAAAATGGCGGATCCAAAATGACAGACATAGATTTTCAAGAAAATTTGATCTCTCTCCCGGAACGTAGTTTCCAAGGGTGTTATATTGTTTAGATTCTGAATCTGAAGTCAAAATTTGGAAAAAGAAATAGCGCAACTAATATGACAGACCTCAGTAGACTTGGAGTAGTGTCGAATACATTAAAAATTTGTTTATATTCTCTATGGCCTCAGAGCAACAAAACTGAACCCAGTTTTTGCTTTCCCTGAATTATTCAAATTCTAACAATGTTTCTGTTTTGTTTTGTCAATGAACATCGATGGAATTCCAACGAATGTGTAAGTGTTGAAGTGATTTCTTTTTGATATGCTTTCTGCTTGAGGCTTTCTACTCCTCACAAATTATTTTGCATTTGGTGAACAATCTGATCGGTTTTGATACATTTATTTCATTTCAAACCAGAAATTTCCTATCCTCATCATCATCGATTGATGAAGCAATTTTTCCCAACTGATCCAACCTTTTCTGGAATGCCTGTGGCTGTAGCCACATGCATTTCGCCCCATGCAGGAAGCAAGCCGGAAACAATCACTTCATAACTTACAGATTCATCAAGATTTTTGTCGTTATTCGTAAATAAAACAAAAATGCATTTGATAGAAAAAAATATGATATAATTTGGAAGAAATGTACAGGGTCCCGTAATGTTACCCTAAGGCGCTGGAGAATATGAAAACGAATTTCCAGCAAATTGAATATTTCTCACAATTCAAGTCTCAAATATTGGATCAACAATAATTTCCAAGATTTTTGTATCAGAATCAGCACCTACAAAAACCCCAAAGGCCACTAAATGGGTCTCTCAGATAACTGTGCTATGGTCACGTCTTACCACCTTGAGATTAGTTACCAAATTTAGAAATCATAATAAAGGTCAGGCGAAACTCTTGTGGCTTAAGGATACGCATCCATCCTGCAAGTGCCATGGCCTATTTTTGGCACACAGGTATGACTTTAAGGTTACCAACCAGTGAAGACGTCGAAACTCTAAGAGCAACGATGATGAGAACAATTATTATAACCAAATATCCTTGTCGGAGTCGCTGTAGGTGCTCTCTGATATCTTGAAACCTCTTCTTTTGCTCGATTTCCTTCCCTCTGATGTTGTAGTCGGCAGGGTTCGAGAATCCGATCACGAGCATTGTTCGGTCACGTTTGTCAAGAAGCACGATGTCGGGTTTTGTGTGTTGGATAGGCACAATTGTCGAAAAATAATAGTTCCAGTTGATTCAGCACTTAACGTTCTCAAGAATACATTCTGTCTCCTTTGGAAAATCAGAAGGAATTTTTATTTTTTAACCTTCTCAGCCTCGGGTGAACCGCCAGATCTTCGGCCAGGATTTCATGAATCCTTTTGGTCCCCTCAAATGCCTCCAGTTCTTATGCAGGAGTATCCACAGCTCCCCTACTTCTACATCCTCATATTATCATTATATTGTTTGCCTCATTGCACAATAAGCTAGAAATTCTTTAAAGCTTCTGGCAGCGATGATTCAACCACTCTGCCCGTTTTCTAGTTTTGATGGTGAAGGGTGTCCCACGATTCATGCAAGACCGGCATATTATAAGTCCGTATCCTACTTGAGTTTGTATCTTATTCGTATATAACCTTTCTACGATAACTGGCTGTTATAGTGGGATTCTTTCTTGCTTCCATGATTAGTCAAAATGACTTCAGAAATATCTGATGCCGATTGTACTACCAACAAGTAAGAAGCTACTATTCACCTGGATACTATGAAATGTGCCTGTGCGCTAAAAGCTAGGTTAAGTACGGTCGTGCGATACTTTCTGCCGGCACGGCTGGAACAGCTGATCGGAGGTAGCAGACTGAAAATTAAGATATTTCAATGAGAGTTTCATTACCTTTGGGCTTTTCATACAATTCGAACAAGGGACAAAGAAAAATAGTATACGCGACCCGGACAAAGAATAGGAGTCGCTGCACTGCGTGACATGAGGCCCATAGATGCGCCTTGAGCTTATGTACACTAAGTGCAGCAAACTCCTATTTTCTGCTTTTGTCACTAAATATACTATTATTCTCTTGGCAATGATGAATAATAGCCTCAACCTTTCTTGAAGGTAGCGCTCCTACAGCGTCACCTGGGAAGTTAGCAGAAGCAACGAACACTTCTAATCTTTCCCTGCTCCTTTTTTCAAGCCTTGTCTCAATAATAGTGAGACCTTTAGAGCAAAGTATGAGCAATGCGAACGTATTCATATTTTCGAAGACTTTGCATGCTCGTGGTTCTCTCTCGCGTGGTCCTTTACAGAAATAGCAAAACTAACAGCCACCTAACAACTAATGCTTACCTTGTTTAATCAGAGTTTATGGATTAGGGCTGTGTCTGTATGCACTATTATCATATGCCTGGTAAGAACCCCTAAGACCTATTTGCAGCGGAACAAATTTATCGGAAACTTTCGATTTTCCGTCCCAGACATCTATCGACTGATTAGGTGAATCTCAAGATTCTTTTGGTCCCCTCCTAGAGCTGTGAAGCTGTCAACCTGTGGCGGTGGGTGAGATGAAGGTTCCGGAAAAAAGCCTTTCATATTAGATATTTCTTGAATTATTGAGCACATTTTTGGCTCCACAAGCAGCTTGAGAAATCACTAGGATTATCTGCAGAACCTGACTCCAGGGTTCATATACTCGAGGATCCGACCTAGTTTGACGAAATCTCCGTTATGACACCTTTTTGAGTCTCCTCCGTGCTCGCCTCGATCCAAGGGGGCACAATTGGATGTTCAGGGATTTTGATACTCTGTCTCTAAACCCTTGTCACGGCAATCATATCTCAGTATGAAAGCATGAGAACTTGTGCCATCAATGTCCCAAAGGAGCTTTCCTTCCCTTCCCTTCAAGGGTCACTGCTTGGGTCGAGTCCTGTAGACGAGAGTCTTTTTATTCCACAGTGATCTTAAAAGCCTTAAATGAGATTGGAACTACTATTGCCAAAATGTTTCCTACCAGATAGCTCCCAGGCAATGGATACAGTCCATGTCTACGGTTTCCTCGAGGTTTCAAACACCAGGAATATTGTAGAAAAATTTTAAAAACAGAAATCGTAAATATTCTTCTCAGGCAATAGAAAAGAGTTACAAATTTTCGAAAGTATGGTTTCGGTTTAGAAATCTCAAAATTGTATCCTCTCCACTTTAATAAATAATCATCAAACGAAATTGATTTTTTGTGTGAGGAATAATATCTAATTGGACTACAATTTCACGGATGTTTGGCTTGATCCGACAAGTTCATTGCCACGGTGGGAACGCATAAGAAATTATATCCCGTTTGTGTGCTGTAAACTATGAAGCTCCAAATGATTGTAAAAAAGCTGTAAGCATCCTTATCTGAAAAAGAAAGGGTAAAGGAGGATATTTCATCTTCTTACGGAGCAGTGATCTTACTTAGTCATACGGGTCAGATATTCATCAAAATAATTTTCAAAACAGTCGCCAGAATGTAGCCAGATAACAAGCTCATGGGTGGTTACAGAAACAATTTGGGAGCAAACGAAAAAATGTCTGCGTCTTTGTTAATATGAGAGAAGCTATCGACAAGATTGATGAAGCTGAGCTCTGAGAAGTCTTGAAAGAGTAGGAATCGGATAAGCACTGTAAACAATATATAATAGTAGTTTCAGAGTATATAGATCATCTTATGATCCAATTAATGTGATACATGAGACATTAATTCCTTAAGATCAAGAGGAAATTTACTATTATCTGTGATTCTGACCTGTGTTGCAGATGCACAAATATAAGATATATTTTTCTCTATTTTTTCTTCCTTTTAGAAGAAGTAGATATAAAACTTCAACTGCGAGATCTTTTCTGATTTCAAAGTACACGTATTTTTGAACTGTTTTTTCCTGTTTGGGCTGGAAAAATATTTTCCTGGCCTAACCACTCATTTTTCCAAGAATCTTTACCCGATGTTACACAAATTACAAGGCTTGTCGTTCCTTTATTAGAAGTACTACTAAACTTCGAAGGGAGAACGCTTCTTCCTGCCTATTCCAAACATTTGTCCGCCTCTGAATTTTCAAAAGTATAATATTATTTTTTCTCCCTACGAAAATAGATGCAGTGCAACGTCCACATCTATCAATTGAACCTGTTATTCTCAGTGAAAGAAGCCACGTGACTGTTTCATTGCTCCATGCCAAACATGTCCTTTCTGCGCCTCTACTTCACGTAGATTCGCATGTGCCTCCGTGGGTTACAAACCCATACGCAATACTTGGGCCACCCGAAGACCTAGAAAATGTTTTCATACGCTTGCCCGATATGTTTGCACATGCCACTGGATTTCTGAAACCTATTAATGCAACCAACGATAATCAGGAAGAGTCTCATTGTTTCGTAAGAGATGGCCTTAATATTTACTATGCAAGACTAAAACCTGAAGCTCAAGAGTTAATGGAAAATGTGTACGTTCCAGTTATTTATGTACGAATGCCACTTTATATAGGGTAAAAATAAATTGTATTATGTACATTGTGAGAAATAAAGAAATACATTTGTTTTTTTTATGTATAAGACTGTTCAAATCATATCACGCCTATGATCCGATAAACAGTACCAACTAGAGTTTACCGAAACCGTAACACTTTCGGCATTTGTTTTTTAAAATCATCTTTATGAAATGTGCAATTTTTTAATCAATATTCTTGCACTGGGAATTTATAGTATTTACCTTTTCCTAATAATTTACTACAGATTCATGACCACCTTTCACTTATAACCATGTCTCGGTTCACCAAATAGAGAACTCGGTAAGGCACGTTTTGATTCGACACCCGCTTTAACAGAGTAACCATGCAAAACGAGTGATAAATCCTAATAGGCTCCAATGGTTTTTTAGATCAGGGACCGTAGTGGGAATGGAAGTGCCTGCGAAATACGTTCACCTGATTTAATTTTAATCCGATCATGACTTTACATATTTGAGGAGGTGGAGGCCTTGCACCAGCCCTTCACAGCCACCTATGAAGCCCAAAAAATTCTCTTACAAGAGCCTGTAAAGCCTCCTACGGGGCCTTCTAAGGATTTTCCTGGTGGGCTCACAAATCCCCTTAGAGGGCATTCGTAGTCTGCTGTCCAGTAATTCAGAGCTCAATTCAAAGCGTGCCCTTATATGGAGGCCTTAGAGAGACTTCCACGGCAGCACCAGACCCTTCTACAAGGACTTCTCAAGCTTTCTACGAAGCTCTGTTCACAAATTTACATGAGTATAAAGAACAACCGCGTAGCGCGTCGTAAAAACATGAACGAACGTGAATCGCGAGGTGCATTCATTTACAGCTCCACAAAAAAAAAAAAATCGATAAAATGCTCCCCGGGACTAGACCATGCTGACATTTTGTTCTCGGGGTCACTGATTCCGAATCCGAGGTTCGTTTTACTCCATCACGTCAGGATTTGTCATAACCTCGAAAAATCACCACCAAAAACGACCATTACCAAACAAATAGTAGGTTTACCCTCCTGACCTTGGCAACAGCAAGTTAAATTGCTTATTTTTCTTATAACAATTGATTCACATACAAGGAGGGAGCTAAAAAACCTATTCTTAATCCACCTTACCCCTAGAAACTATCCCTTCCACCCCTACCAAACCACAACCATGCTATCACACCTGACTCTGGGAACAACCAGTTTAGTCACTCATTTCTCTTGAAGCAACTAAATTTCAAATCACGAGCAGACTAATGCACCTTCCCCGAATAAACCCAACTCCTATCTTCCTACCTGTTACCGCTATAAGTTACCTCTACCGCAGCACCAAGTAGACTAACTCACCTGATCCTGGGAACAGCGAGGTGAAAGCGCTTATTTTTCTTGAAGTAATTGATCTCTATACTAGGATGTGGTTAGCACACAAACCCTAAATCCATTTTCAAAATGCTCCCCCTCTTTTTTTCATCGAAAACAGCTGGTTAACGAACTCGACTTTAATTTTCGGTTCCTCAAAATGGGTGCCAAATTACGATCGATTATGATCATTCTTTCGAATTTTATCAAGTTCACAGATTATTTTTCATTATTGTTTGTGCGATCAAAAACAAAAACGAAATTGTCAGAGTTGTGACATTTTCGAAATTCAGAAATATAAAGGAAAATGAGAATTTTCAGTCAAATAACGCAAGATTAAAAAGAAAGTCAGAGAACAAAAATATTTCTCCTTGGGAAACCTCCAAGATGGTAAATACGACCTTTAGAATTTTCTTAAAAATTGGAAATTTCATTTTTGATCGCACAAAAAGTAATGATTTGATGGACCCGATTTGATGGACTAAAACGAAAATGAGAATTTTCACGCAAACAACGCAAGATATATGAATGAAATTTTTAAGAAAATCTTTAATCGTGCAATTTTAAGAATTTCATATTCAATATTATCCCATTTCTAAGATTCATCTATTCTTCTGAAATTCGACCTTGAAGTTCTTCAATTTTCGTTGGTTTCTTTCTTGAAGATCTATATTTTTTCCAAAATTTGGAATTTGGAGGAAGATGTGAAATTGGGATTTTATGAATCTTATTGCTAAGTAATCCTAGATTATTCAATTATTAAAAGTTATAGTTAATGTTTTATCACTTAAAGATATTTGTTAGATATTAAAGTTTAGATCCCGCAACTCTCTGTTAGAACTCCTAACACGTGCTTCCTTTTCTTGTTGTTTACTTTCTATCATCGCTGTTAAAGAATAAAAATCACATTATATACGGTATAATATATATTGCGAATTGGAATATTTGCAATGGAGAATTCTTTAATTTTGAATAGTTGAGATTGTAGACTCATAGAAATTCAATTTATAGTTCAGTTTTAGAGATTTAAAATTTAAGATTCAGAAGATGTAAAATTGGGAATTGATCATTTTTTCATGTTCGCAATGAAAGACTCATAAAATCAAATATCGCATTTCAAGATAATGTACATCAAAATTTTTTCCATTTTCAATGTGGTTCAATTTCCAACATTGAAAATCGAAAATTCCCTAATGGTTGCAAGTGAAAACTCTTCGGTGTTTGATGTGTTAAACAGGAAATGATGGAATTCTGAATTGTTTTTCGAAAATTATTTTTTTCTTTATTATTAAAATAGAAAATCATTCGATATGATGTCTCCTCTATCCATTTTTTCCAATCGTATAGATTCGCAATTCAATGTTCCTTAATTATTTCGGTTCAGGATTTTTTTTTAAATAATCAATTTGGCAGATTAGCAATTGAAGATTTGATAATTTAGGATGCCTATGATCATAACAAATTCTTCTAGCGAATAGAGTTACTTGAAATACAATTTTTTTTTGGAAATCGATGATCTGTAGATATTTAAAAATGATACTTATCCGGGAACTTTTCCAAATTATCTCTGTTTGAGATCAAGAAACATTATACATCATGCAATTTTAAAGCCTTAAGAAATTTTAATTTCGCAAGCAATTTAGATGTAGCCATGAAGTTTTTATGGGCATATGAAGGTATTAGATTTGTCTGAAATTTTGACCGCCCCCCCCCGGGTTTTGTTAAATGGCCGCGGTTTGAGAGGCCCGGGCGCCGAACAACCTGATAG
>WSXT02222211.1:0-16854 GCA_011762715.2 Neuroterus valhalla | reverse complement strand
AACCTGGGGACGCGCTACGTAGTGGTGATAGGTACCCACCAAGTAGGACACTAGTCATTAATACAAATAAATAAATTATTGGTGACAGAATTCATCTTTCCTAGCATTCTTCCCCCTCCTCTCCCATGTTGACCAATGTGGTCTTTTGTCAAACGCCTCCCTCCTTCTAAATGAACCACGTGGTTTGTGGAAGGCCCCAAATTATTGCAATGAATACATCATTGTTATTATTTCTATTCGATTTGTTTTAAAAAATCATTACTTCTTTTTAATGTGTTTCATCGTTGTTTCCACGACATCTTTTCTCAAAAGAGTCACCGTACACCCTCCAAATCCAGCACCTGTTAGACGACTTCCAACGACACCATCAACTTCTCTCGCTGCAGAAACAAGAGTATCAAGTTCCTGAGAAGAAACTTCATAATCATCCCTCAAAGAATCGTGACTCTTGTTCATCAACGATCCAAATTTTAGTAAATCTCCACCTCGGAGAGCAGCTGTAGCCTCCAAAGTTCTTTGAATCTCTGTGATCACATGACGAGCCCTTTTTATCGTAATATCAGGACAGTTTCGAGCCTTGAGGACTGAAAATATTTTTGAAGTCTTACTAACGATTCATAATGATTACGTTTTTCTTTTTAATCAAATATACGGGACCAACCATCAAGATCTTCCAAAGTCGCATCTCTAAGACTCTTCTTGTTTAACAACTTAGCAGCTTCAAGACAACTGTCTCTGCGTTCACAATATGCGCTGGAACTTAATTTATGAGGAGCATTTGAATTAGTTATCAGGAAGAGATTATCATCGAGATGTTCCATAGGAATATGTTCAGTTGAAAGATCTCTACAGTCCAATAAAAGGGCATGACCTTCTTTCCCCATAACGGATATAAACTGGTCCATTATTCCACAAGGAACTCCGGCGAATTGGTGTTCCACACTTTGGCAGACCAGAGCCTAAAAAATGCGAAATTAAAATATAATTTCAAAAGCTTTCCGACATCAAGATGGAAAAAGATGTTATTTGAAAATGATTGGAATCTCAATTCACCTTATCTTCAAGTTTCTTTGATACATAGCCAGTCATCGCTTCTAAAAAAGTGTAAGTCGCAACTTCCAAAGCTGCTGAACTACTTAATCCAGCACCGACTGGCACGGTTGAAACTATCACGGCATCAAATCCGGGTAACATTCCATCATCTGAAAATTTTATTCATCAGTCGAATATTAATTTTTTTAGCTAATATTATTCAAAACATAAGTTATACAGTTCTTAAAGAAACTTTCCCGATTAGTTACCACGTTTTTACAAATGTATATTTTTTAAAAAATCGGTAGTATTTTCTAAAAAATTTTCACAAAAAAGAAGAAGCACACACAAAAAGGAATTTCTTTTTTCTACGGAGAAGATAATAAATTAGAAAATTCTATGACAATGAATTCTTATATTTGTTTGTATTCTGTTGCAAATTCTTATATTTTTTTGTATTCTGTTGCAAAGACGTAGAATTTTCTGCGTCTTCTGATATTTATAGTTATTTGTTTTCCTGTATCGGAAAATAATTGCATTTTCGTTATAAGAATTTTAAGTTCTTTTTTTTTTGTGATTCAAATTATTTTGAAATCTGCAGTTTCATAATGATTGAAAAATAACAACAATAATGAAAAGTGCAGTAAAGGTCAACCAATTTTTCAATAATATAAACAAATGATTTAGAGCATTCTGAGAAAAATTCCATTTCTTTTTTCTTGTATGAAATACAATTCGATTTAGGGAATATTATTTCTTTAACAAATGGAAATTGCAAACAGTCCCAGCAGTCTCAATAATATTATAAAATCGCTAAGATGTTTTATTATCATAACAGAGAGAAACTATTATTAATAAATAACTATTATTGAGTAAAATAAGGAGACATACATGCGAATTTTGCAACACAGCCCTTAACATAATTCGCCCATTTGGGTTCTCCAGGTTTTAAGCCACGTCTGTTGCTGATGTCGAATTCTACTGGCTTTCTAGTACCAACTGTATCGCTGAAAGAAATAATTTTGCCTAAACTGCTCTGATTTGCTTTTCCAGCAATAACAGTCACCATAGGTAATGCCTGAAAAATTTGTATGAGTTTTAAACACCACTTTATCAATCTTATGTGCAATACATTTAAAAGTAGCATGTTAATGTTTTATCACAAACTAGATTTTTAATTTACTATTTAAGAATAACATTAAAATCAAGTTTTTTAAAGTACGCATTCGTTCAAAGTACAACTCCCTTAAATGAAAAATAAACTTCTGAATAAAAAGATTTGAATTATTTTCAAATATTGTTTAGAAAAAAATGAAACACATTCTTACGTAATAATTACTTATCTTTGTATAAAACGATAAGCCCAACAATCATATAATCAAATCAGTACTTGCAGTCATGATTATTATGTTTAATTGCTGCTTGCTGTCGTCAAAACGCATTTTACCCGATTTCATGATAATATGTATGAAACCTATATTGCTCAGCGGAATAAAAGAGGCTGATGAAGAAATATCATTTAATATAACACTAAATTCAGTATTAAACTATATATTGTTCTTGAAAAAATGGAATTTTCTTTCGAAAATTAATTCTTGCAAAAAATAAAACTATAAATCCAGGTAATCTGGGTAATTTTGTTGGTAATTTTGAAATGTTCTGTATTTCGCATATACGAATGATTTTAAATAATATTGCAGCATTTTTGTATCCAAATTAGACATAAGGAATTTGGATCAGAAAATCTTGAGGAAAAAAATTCTCCAAAGAATTGAATTCAAAAGTCCAAGTATTTACCATCGGCAAAACGAATCCATCATTATAATCCGTGTGTTCGCCTATCAAATTAACGCGTCCAGGAGCACATACACAAATATTGGCATTTTCTCCAAACTCCTCTGCGAAATTTTTCAGAGCTTCTACACGCACATCGTTCAAACTGGGTAGAATAGAAGCCATTGGAATTTGAATTCTACTTCTCCGTCTTCTAAATATAATATTAAATGAAAAAAAAAATTTTGCAACTGAGGAATATCGAACTGGCCCTAAAGAGAATCGAATCAAAAACTGATGTGCTGGACTCGCGCAAACATTAGAGATACTGAATACTTTTATCAATAGAGATAGTCGCGTATAAAGTGAAAGGCTCTTTGTTTCTGAGAGACATTCCTCATTCTGATTGAGAACCTGAAACTGATAATTTAATTTAAATATGATTAATATAATCATTAATTTAAAACTTAATAATTGAGAATTTTATTCTCATTTTGGTGCGAAATTGGAAATCCGTATAATTATATCTATTTATTTTACGATGCGAAATAGGATTTAAAATTCCAGATAGATATACCTGTTTTGAATACTTTACTTTGAAAACTCTACTTAAAGTCTTGAGCGCTAAATTTTAAGAATGTTCGAAAATCAAAGTTTTCATTCCAAACTTGAGCAGTTTGAATGGTATTATTTCATGAGGTTCTAGTTTTGAATCAATCTTTAAAAATGTTTTCAAATCCGTATCAGTTTTTAAAAATTATCAATGCCAAATAAACAAAATTATTTCATTCAAGGTTATGTCTATAATATTGTGGAAACTATCAATTTAAAACTGTTTATTTCTTTGGGTTTGAAATTAACAAAAGTTGTTTGGAGTATACACAATTTGAAATTTTTCAATTTTAATGGTTGAAAAAGGTACGGAAAATAGGATAAAAAACACAAGATTTCAAATTCAAATTTGGCAATCAAATAAAACAAATGTGATTCAAGACAAAAACGTATGTCTAGCTTCGGGACATTATTAGAGAACAAATCATTTACATATTTAAACACTTGAAAACTTAAAACCAGTTGAAAGAAATGTTATAATTTATTGACTATAAATTTTAATTATATTTGATACCCTTAAAAACATTCCCATTGTTGATAAAAATAAAAATCCTCTATTTCTATTTCAACGACTAAAAATAAATTTAATGCATGTAAATCTTATTCAAGAAAAAATAATTTATCTTCTGTTTTTCCTTCAATACATAGATACTGTCTAAACACTCTAAACTTAGCTGAGGTTTTTAGTCGATTTACGATTACGACTGTGGTCGACTGAAGAACCTGCAGTACCGACTCGCGATAAGATATTCCAATTTTGACACCTACGTGATTCTACTATTCAAAAGTTGATAAAAACATTAGTGGTCGCGTATTTCACAAAAGCGTCGTTCATTTGATCAAGGATTGCTAAAAGCAAGTGTTAAACTACACAGAAATGTGTAATGTCGGTCACGGATCCCATCATAAAGGAACTAAAAGGTATTTTCGTTCAATAATCTTTAAAAAAAGCTCATGTCACTCCCAAAGGTTATAGTCTATTAAATTCGCCCACAACATACTTTTTTATACGTAGTAATTTAAGGATTTTTACTCATTCTGTTCAAAAATTTTAATAATTGATTGTAAAAACAGAACAGAATATTTACCAGACTATAAAAAGTATAACAGGGAAATGTTCCCTGCCTTTTTGTGCTTCCAGCTTATTGATTTTACTGAACACCGGTTGGTAGAGAAGTTGATATGGTTCATAAATGAATGTACGCTTCCCGCCTGGAATTCAAAACTGCTTGTTTATCAAATTTTAAATGCCACTTCAACTCATAGAAATTCGGAAGCAGAAATTCAATTTCGAAATACGAAAGTAGTACATACTGTATAAGTGATGTATATTTAATTTGTGAATATTTCATTTAGAGGTTTATGAAATAATTTAAAATCATCTATTCAAATTGAAATTATTCAATTTGAAGAGCTTGGAGTAAAATTATTTATTACAGAAAATTTCGAATTTAACATATTTGTATAATCAACCACTTAAAACTCAAACTCTTTACTTTTGAAACATTAAAATCTGTCATTGCGAAAATTCCAAACGTTTCAAAGTTAAGCTTATCCACTTATTTTATGTTTTTACTTATTTTTTAATGGATCAAATATCAAACTCACCTATTTTTAAGGATCCAAATCAGAAAATTTCCCATTCTGAACGTTACAATTTTGACTTATTAGAGTTCATACTTTCTTTTTTTTCAATTTTCAAGTTGCTCAACTTCAAATGCTCAATTGAAATTGTACTAATTTGAAAGTTTTAACTTGTCTCAAAATTATTGATTTTTTAAATTTGAGACACAATATATATCTACATGTTGAAACCTTTTTCAAAAATTCGTCAAAGTTTGAAATTAATGATTCTCGAACTTGCAATTACGTAATAAAAAATGTTTCAACATCCATCATTTTATTCTTTAAGAGTTTGAAAGTTTTAGGTTTTCGATGATGAATTCTTGAAAACTTGCTATCGACATTTTTTCAATTTTAAACCCTTTTCATAAAAAATTGTTCAATCTTCAATGCTTCAACTTTGAAATAGTTTTTTAAGTTAAAAATGGAATATTTCTGTTTTATTCACGTGAAAATTCAAATCGATTAGGAATTTTAAATTAAATTCCTCTCCAGTTCCATGTGTCAAAAAAGTACCAATAACATAGTGATCGATTTTCCTGAAAATTTAATAACTAGAATATAACTCTTACAGGTTGGACTCTCAAATTAACCAACTGTGGAACTGACATTGCAGATGAAAATGAAGATTTCCCTTTCTTTTGTAAAAGTTTGGAAACATGTTTTCAAAGAGGTGTTTTATCTCGCCTTAATACATTCGGATTTCCCAAATTACCAGAAGCTTGGTATTGGTTAGAAGAAATCGCCGATAAAAACGATAGGTTTGGATTAATTATAAAATTTGGGAACAAACTAGTAATCGCTCGCTCCAAATAAAGATAAATAAACTTCCAATAATTCTAGACAAATATTTGAAATTAATTATGATATAAATTCCATAGATAAATAACCCAAGTGTTCTAAGGAATTACATTTATTTATTTATTATATTTCCAGCTCGCTTTTTGTATTTACATCAGCAGTAGAAAATGTTCGAGAGAATCTAAAGGTACTAAGTCCCGTCGGTCGATTACGATTATTGATACGAACCTGCTTAACTCGAAGGTGCCTACATATGCCAGTACAATATATCGTAAGTCACGGAGAAAAATTGATAATTCTTATATCCATATAAGTTTTACACATGGCAAACTCTTTCTGATTGCAGATAAGGACCTCCCATATATCACCACTAGAATATTACTCAGACCATAGTATTCTGGGAGATGAAATCCTTGGAGAAATTTTTTTCTCTGTGCTTTTGCAAATCAGTAAAATCTACTTTAGATTGGACCTCAGAAATGCCCGCTTTTTAGATGATACTTGGCAGTTACCAAAATGCATTTCAGCCGAGTTTGTGCCTTGCAAGTCCTTAGGAATGTCGGTTTGGTCCGTAAATAAAACCTAAAAATAATTTTTTTCTCATGCTAATGAAAAATTAATGATAAATACAAAGAATAATGTACATTTTTTGGATAGCTTTACAAAAGGAAGGGCTCTAATTGTTAGTCTTGAGGAAAATTCTGTTGCTGGAGAAAATGTACGGGTTTCATTAAATCAGATAAGAATATATTCTATTCTCAAATTATACCACCTTTATTTAAAATAAATATGAATTAATAGGAAGAAATTGAAGTTGGAGACGTCCTGGACGAAATAAATGGAAATGTTATAACTTCTAACACCAGAGGAAGATTAAGAAAAATTATGAGGAATTCCTCTAGCCGCCCTTTATCTTTATATATTGTTAAGGTGATCTTACATGTATTCAGAATTGTTTTGAATTATTTACAATTATTTCAGTTTCTTATATTTGGTAAATACATTGAATAAACATTTTAATATCAATTAAATAATGCATTAAAATTTTTTTCCAGCATCAATGCGAAAATTCAAATGATATCTTCGGGCCAATCGCAGGATTGATTAAAAGTTCTGGAATCGGAAAAATGAAAAATCTATTGAAAGCTCCATCGAAGTCTGAAGTCTCGCCTGTTAAAAATTCGCAATCCAACGAATCTAAAGATAAGGTTTCAAGTTCTGGGTTTTTTGTCAAGTATTGTGGCTCGATTTCTACAGGTACAGAAGGTGATGTGAAGCAAATAGAAATGGCAATTTGGCGTTTATTAAGATCCAGGGAAACGAAATTAATTCCTGTCAAATTCGAGTGCCTCGAAATTGGAATCAAAGTCACTCGAGATTCAGACGAAACGGTGATTTCTGTCAATTAAATCTTTTTTACTTCTTTTATTTACAACTCAAAAAATATACATTTTTGGAATATGCAATTTTGATATTTCAGATACTATTTCAACAAAGTTACATGGATATTTCGTCCTGTGGACGCACGCCCAACATTGCTAATTATTTTGCGTTCATAGCAGGGTAAGAAAAAATCATCTAAAAAATTATTTACTTCCAAGAGCAGATTCCTCGATTTTTTATATTTTAATGATTGTCTTAAATGAACTCCACACAGATATCATTGAAGACCTCAAGAAGGTCAAATTGAATACAAATTAAATTGTCTCAAACGTTTCGGCACATAATGAAAAAATTCAATTTGTATTCGATTTTACCTGACCCTAAAATCAACAACGAACATCAACTGTCTATTGTCTGATTTCCTAATCTTTTTCAGGGAAACTAATTGCAGTGTGGCTACAAAGTTTGAGGCCCATATATTTTTCCATCAAAAAGAGGACGAGGTGCAAACGATTTTACAAAGCCTAGGACAAGGATTTCAACGAACACACTTTGCTGTTTAAAAGCCAAGAAAAATGATACGATTAGAAGTTAATGTTGATAAAAATTAAAACTAGTAGACAATACAATTTTTTAGACGAAATATAGAATACAATCTCAATAATAATGGTTGAGTTTGATTGAATTTCCGACTTGAATTATTTGTCACCATCAGGCACTTTTTGATTTCCAGAATTTTGTTCAATTTTATTTCATTAAAATTTATGCCTTGCGGAAAATTACCAAAACAACTCGACATCAGATTATTCGAACTAAACGCAATTAAATTCGAAAAAACAATACGTACCTCAATTGAGTCACTATGTATCCAAATTGCACACTCGGACAACACAGCGGGAGATTAGATAATTCTAGGAAAATTCAAATTTTAGTGTTTACTATCTTTTCCTGTCAGCAGCGCTCTTCTTGTTTATTATTTTTATTATTATATTGAATCGCATTAAATTAGCAATTAATAATTCAAATTTTCCCGATTTATATTGATATAATATTTATCATCGTCTAGTTCAAAAAGTGTTAAAGTTAACATTCTAACTATCCTCTATCAAACTGATTCAAGCATGATTCTAACGAATTCAAGGTCCTACACAATCCTAACCCCCAAAAACTTGAACATTCAAATGATCTGAATTAAAATCAATAATACCAACAAAAACATTGGGATTTGAAAATAAACTTCCGAGTGAATTTCACCACGTAAAATGCAAAAGGATCTAAAATTTTATGAATTTTAGTAAAATATTTAAAAAAAGACACTCGATATCGAATTTGTCACCAAAGATGCATAACGGGAAACAGCTGATGATTCAATTCAGGCTGTTGGAAAGAATCGTGGGTCGGGTCGGTGATCCGATTGAAAAATCGATCATCGACGGGGACAGAAAATTTAGATCGGTCGTCTGGAACAGGGGTAGATTAGGGCCGGGGTCGGGGTCGCGATCGGGAATAATCGCGCGGACAAATCGTGTTTCGCGAAGTGCGCCAAGTGCGGTGCGCCGTGTATCGTAGAACTGTCACTCTTCGTCCGTCGGCAGGACGAGAAGAAAAATTTTGAAACTAAAGTCTTGAAGAAAGATGGCTACGAATACGAACGCAGCCAGCACCGTTGACGACCAATATTTCTACGAGGATGTCGTCTACAGGGTCGACAAGAAGGGCAATGTCGAGTTCGGTATCGTCATGGAAAACGACGACCAGGATATGTCCGACGACAGTTCCGCTAACGAGGATAGTCCTAAGAAAAAAAAGGGCGAAATCCGCGTGGTCTGGCATCCCTCCGGCGTCGAGGAACTCGCCAGTTCTAAAAAGGTACGTCTCCACCCTTAAATCTTCTTCCTCTTATTATTTTATTTTAAACCTAACCCCACTTCTGCCCCATCTTTCAAGACCTACCGGAAAACAGCATGTTTCGTCGTCAGAGACGTTATTTTTTGCGAAAGCTAGACGACACTTGTTATTTTTTAATTTTTCTATCAATATTGCAGTCTCAGAAAAGGAAATTTAGCAATTCTTTAGTTTCAGGGAGAATGAAATAAAAGTTGTCACTTTATGTTGCTTTATGTTGAAGTTACAACACTACGAGAATGAATAAGTTATTCTGGATGACATGAATTTTGATGCCAATGGAGAAAAACACATACTGCTGTGCAAAAATGACCTGACAGTGTAAAATTTATAATTGTTGTATTTAGGTTCACCTCGCAGACAGAACTTTGATGCCAGGAGATGTTGTTCGTCGAATGATTAAAGGAAAGGACACACAAAGGGGTTATTGTAGAGACATTGAACTGACGGCATGCGTTCAAGTTATTGGTACCAAACAAGTCCTCACAAACATTAAGAGCGAGGATTTGGTTCCATTGGAGGTATGCTTTTTCTATCTTTCCTTCCATAATGATATGTTCAAATTCTTGATTTTCTTCGGAACAATTTCGTGTTTTTGTTTTGCTCTGCAGCCATGGAAACCTTTGTGTTCTATCTTGTGTAAATAGGAGCAAATTCTTCGTAAATTTGTAACGTGGTCGCTTATTTTGTCGTAGATAACAATTCAAAGGAGAATTTCCTCTGTGAAGTATTCTTTTATTAGAATCATTAAATTATTTAGCAAACGTGATTAGTAACTATGATTGCTTTAGTAATTTCAAGATTTTCAGTTCCTGGTAATTTAGGTTTGATGTATAGATTCCACAAATCAATAAATTCTCTGGGGTGAACGAATTGAGTATGTTAGCGAATTGCTATGCCTCAAGTAAATTTACCATTTACACTTATTGAAATTGTCTTCCAGGAGTTTGCTACAGACATAGCAGTTTGTATGGATTCTTGGGTTGGAGGAATCAGGATCGTTCATTTCAAATTGTGGCTAGCCACTTCTGATGGCTCGCGATGTGTCATTAATGAGATGGACGCTCGGGGTTTAGAGAATTTTGAAGAAAAGAGAGATAACGTAAGTAATCAAACTCACCAAGAGATACACTACTGTTACCGTCAGGGAATTTCCTTCCTAATTTCAAATTGAGCGAGGGGTTGACTGCTCGACTTTTTGAGTGTTCACCAAATTTTTATGATTCCAAAAGATGTCACAACGATTTTAAAGATTCCAAAATATATAAATAGATTAAAAAAGACTTCAAAGATTTCACGAAAGCTTATGCATCAGATTTTAAGAGTGATGCCTGAACTTGAAACTGTTCAACTTTGAACGATTAAATAAAAATAGAAAATAGTTTAAAGTTTTGACAAGAAAATTGAGAAAAAATCTAATAAATTTATAACTCCAATCTGTTGTTTTCAGGAAAATGACTTCCCTCACTCCTCCGAATTCTATCCTGGTCAAAGTTTATGGGGTCCTGTTCACTGTCTTGAGGATGCCCAATGGATTCAGTGTACCAAAGAAATGAAAGCAAAGCGCAAATCGAAGCCGCAAAAAATAACTAAAGTCATCGTTGAAAAGGTGGAAACCGACTGGGTCGGAGTTCACTGGCAGTGCAGAGCCTACTCAAAAGACGGAGCGTGGTCGGATCAAGCTCAACCGAAATTCGTAGTCGAGGGAGAAGACCTGAAGAAACTGAAGTTATTAAACGTTTTCGAACCCTCAACCTTGCAAGTGGGCGACCGTAACTTTTATGTAATCACAGGCAACGAGAATGTTATTACTCGTGAACAGTGGAGGAAGCAGCAGAGAGAGTTTTATCAAGTTCCTAAACACAGTCCAAGAAAAACACGTCCTAGTGCTGCAAAATGTTTAGATGGTAAGAAAAAAGATAAAGAGAGAGATAAGGAAAAAGAGGAAAGCGAAAATCAATCTAATGCTCAAAATCAGCGTCACGACATAAACGCTCAAAATAATATGAACTCGGCAACAAAGGTGCCGAGCAATAACACTTTAATGCCTCCGACGCAAAATCCAAAATCAGAGAGTTCCGATGACTGGGATACGGAAGATACTGGCTCACAGAGTGACACGGCCTCGGTATGTTCCGTTTTCACCTATTAAATTGATACATTTCAAATAGAATCAAGCACTAGTCACAGGACGAGTTTGAGAGTTAGATTTAAAGCATGGAATAAAGGAAATCAATAATTTGAGGTTCGTTGCCAAACAGTTGTGGGATTCCAGTCCCGACGGTTTTTGAACCATTTTCATGATTTCATAGATTTTCAAAAATAATACTAGGATAAAGTGCTCACATCGAAGCAGTTTTCAACAAAGTTTCAAAATTTTATTTGCTTATGTTTAGAAATTCGAAATTTAAATACGGCTTGAATTTCCACTCTGTGACATGTGTGAAATACAAATTTGCCCAAAGAAATTCGTATTGACTTGTGGAATCAGAAAATTATGAGGAGAGATAAATATTTTATTTTTAATTAGTTTAAATAACGCGCGAAAGAATTAAATATTTTTTTAGTTTTCAACGTTTACTTTTCATATTTTCAAAAGAATTTCGAAAATTTCTATTCCATTGGGTGACTGTCTAAGTTCTGTGGTAACTTTTCCAACAGTTATGTGTTCCACAATGTATTCAGATTTCAGTTTCAGTCTCATTTTAATTTAGTATATTATTACATTTCGAGAAGGGTTCTCAAAATCCTTCAATGCGTTTTCATAAAATCAAACAGTTGCAGATTTACACGACCCCGCAAGAATGGGAAAATGTATAAAGCAGTTGAGTTTTTAAAGTTTTTTTAGAAAAATGTCATAGTTCAAGTATTATAACTTTTTGGCAGCGACTCTA
This sequence comes from Neuroterus valhalla, assembly GCA_011762715.2. NCBI lineage: Eukaryota > Metazoa > Arthropoda > Insecta > Hymenoptera > Cynipidae > Neuroterus > Neuroterus valhalla. Next base: position 4,831 of record WSXT02222211.1, on the reverse strand, counting down.
ATGGTGAGCATCTTATTATTGTTTCCAGATATCCAGTGGATGCTCGAGTATGTCATCAATAGGAAGGAAGAAGAAAGGGCCTGCTCTAATGACAAAAGTACTGAAAAAGAAGAAGCTTTGCAAAGCGAAGCAGAAAGTGCCGCCAGCACCTTTAGTTCCTGGTACCAAAATCGTTGTAGAAACTTTATCGACTAATACAAAAGCGAACGTCGTTTGGCAAGACGGTTCAGTGGAACTTGGTATGTTTTTCTTCATTACTTTATTAATTCCCAGGAATCAGAGGAATCGCCTTTTTTCGCTCGAATTTAAAAAATACTTGAAATCTAGAATCCGGCCCCTTCTTCATTTTTTTTCACGAAGTTATTAGATTCCTTTTTCAAGAATGATCATACAGGGAAATGGGATAGATTCAATACCTAAAAAAACCTAACAATGGCACGCGAAAATGTAAAAGAATAACTTTGTTTTACGCGCTGTTAAATTCGGTTTGAACAATTCTCATTTTCTTAATTTTGTTACATTACTCAACATCACTGTTTGTAATTTAACTTCTCAAAAGATTTCAAAATTTCATAAAAGTTTTATAAGATGAAAAAAAATATGAAATATTTCACAAGGATGTCAAAAATTACGAAAGATTTCACAAAAATTTCAAGGATTTCAAGAGATTCCACATAATTTCACAAAAATTTGGAGCATTTAGCGTAGAACCTTTGCCCCAGAATTCAAAATGATCAACCCCTCGATGAAAAATATAATTCTAAAAAGACAAAAACTAAATATATAAACTTTAGGAACCGCTTATTCTGAACCGCTGTGATCCACGACTTTCGATTAATGATATTTTGCCTTTTTGTTCGTTTCTATATTCATAAGAAGAGATTATTATCCACAGGCATTCCATCAACGCAATTGTATCCGATTCATCATCTGGATGACAAGGAATTTTTCCCTGGGGATTTCGTCGTTGATCAGAAGGAAGAGTCAAGAATGTATGGTGTGGTACAAAGTGTAGATCATCAAGGGCGAACGGCAAAAATCAAGTGGTTCAGGACCTATACTTCCAGTCAAAGTCCTCAGTGAGTAGAAGATAATTATCACTTATAGACGTTTTCTTTTTCTTCTTCTCCTTTTGCTTCTGGCCTTTTATTTTTATACTAGCCATGTCTCATTCCAAAAATAGATCAAATTCCAATCCATGTACATTCACTGTCCGATCTCGTATTCCTTCTCCTTTTTTGTTTATCCCAATAATTCATCTCCGATAATGACTTTCGAAAATTATCTTCAATACTCTCCAGTCTTGTTTTATTTATCTTCATTTACAAACAGGCCAACCTTCTTAGAAGAACGGGAAGTAAGTGTCTACGATCTAAAAGACCACCCCGACTTTCAATACAGGCCTGGAACTCGAGTAATTCGGATAGCAAATTTCGAAGGAGAAGACGCGAATTGCACAGCGGGGCAAGTTTTGGACAATTACCCAGAGGGAAGAGTAAAGGTCTGGTGGATAGACGGTCACGTGAGCATGTGTTGGCCCCAAGATCTCTACAAAGTCGGAGAATACGACAGCGATGAAGGCGAGTGGGATGACGTGTCATCCGACGCCTCCTGGGAAACAGAACTAGAAGACTGTTTTATCGCCGACATGGACGGGACCGAGCAAACAGAGAACATTAAACCAAAGCTAGCTGCTCACATTGAAAAAGCACGGAAAGCAATGTCCCGACTCGAAGAAATATTTACCCAAAATCCATCTCTCCAAACGACAGAAGTCATGAGAAAGTTGCTGGAGGTCTATAAAGATTGTAGATACATGGATAAGCTGATGGGAACTTCTTTCTTCCATGAAAGTCACTTCCAAGGTCTCCTCGAAAGAGTTCGGGAAAGAGGAAGAGCGAATGTAGCTCAGAGGATGGCGGATCAGGTTACAAGGTTGTTTAGTCACCAATCAGGTGGTTTAGAAGAAGTCGAAAATCAGAGTGCGCTGAACCCAGCCGAGAGTACGCAAGATGCTTCTGAAAACATTGCCGTCGAAATAAGCAGTGGTTCAGTTTCAGCCGTAATCGCAAAGGACGATGAAAAGAAGAACTGCAAAGAGAAGGAGGAGATAGACCGACTCTTTATAACGATCAACCCCAATCCAGAAGACTCTGGATTGTTCTCTGCAGATAATTCGAAGAAAGGATCCGGATCAAGTGAATCGAGTGGGGAATTCCTCCTCAGTGAAGATGCAAACAACGTTGCTCGAACGCCTGGAACCGACGTTAACGATTCTGAGAAAGAGGACATTCAAGGAATGAAAGGTCAGGACTCTAGTTGCTACACCCTCGGGAGTTCTCATGTCTGTGTAAAGTTGTGTACTTTGATAAAAGCGCAGTTGGTCTTGGCTCATGCTGAAGTTTCCAAAAGGTTTGGTCTAGCGAGGATGTCCCTTTCGGATGCTGCTGCGAATTCCTCGCCTGCGAAAAAACCGAAAAAGGAGGAGGAACAGAAGCCTGTTTTGATTGAAGAACCGTCCGAAACTTCTATCGAGATTCCTCCACCGGTTTATGCTGAGGGTGAAGGTTTTATAATAGACGAGACAGCTCCAGATAGTCACAAGTTTAAGCTCACGATGTTCCAGCCCACCGAGCCTACAAATTTCTTCAGGACTGTTTCCAAGGAACTAAAATTGCTGCGAAGCTCACTTCCTTGTGGAATTTGGGTGAAAGGTTTTGAAGATAGGATAGATCTTTACTCGGTGATGTTTAGAGGTCCTGAGAAAACTCCCTATGAGGATGGACTCTTCCTTTTCGATTTTCAACTTTCCGCTGATTATCCGGTAGCGCCGCCGTTGTGCCATTATATTTCCTACTGCAGTGATCGGCTGAATCCGAATCTGTACGAGGATGGGAAAGTCTGTGTTAGTTTATTGGGAACCTGGGCTGGCCGCGGGACGGAAGTCTGGACAAGTTCCTCGACTCTTTTGCAGGTGATCGTTTCGATACAGGGTCTTATTCTTGTGCCAGAGCCTTATTTTAATGAAGCAGGCTTCGAAAAGCAGAAAGGCTCTCAACAGGGAAGAGAAAATTCTAGAATGTATAACGAAATGGTTGTGCTAAAGCTGGTTCAAGCGCAGACGAAGCTTCTGCAACATCCTCCGCCCAGATTTAAGGATATTATTATTGAGCATTTCAAAAGACACGCTGAGAAACTTGTACAGAGGTTGGATCGTTGGATGGAGATCTCGGAGCAACACAATAATCAGCATCCTCTCTCTCCAGTTACACCGACGACGTTCAAAGAAATATCGGAAATCGGTGAGTATTTTTATAATGATTTATAATTATTATTCGCAAATTTATTGCTTTCTGATATTTATTCAGCATACTTGCTTCCTCTTCATTCATTTGACTCAAGACAAGGAGTTTCAGAAAATAATTAGGGTTTTTATTTTAAGCCAGGGACTTTTAGAACGGGAACTTTCTAAAATAATTATAATTCGGATTTAGAAAAGAGGGATTTGAAACATCAGTCTTCCAGTTTGAAATCCGGCACAATTTGAAAGTCCCCTCTTCCTAATTTTAAATGAAGAAAATACTTCAAGCAATTTTAGAGTAGAAGTAGTATTTCGTAGAAAAAATATTTCTGAATTTGAATATAAAACTTGTTTTCATTGTTCTCCGTAAAAAGTTGAATTCTTTTGTTGAAAATTGAATTTTTCTGTTGAAGGTGCATTATTTAATTTGAAAATTCAAGTATTTAGTTAAACATTCATTTTTGAATTGGAAAATTGTATAATTTCATTAAGAATTTACGGTCTGTAAAGAAAATTCGCATTTTTGTATTAACATCAATCTAAAATTTCAAAAACCAATCATTTTCCAGTAAACGAAAATAAAATTCCAGTTGAAGATCTATCATTTTACCTGGATATTCATCAGTTTGATTAAACGTTAATTTCTCTTAACGGAAAATTTGACTGTTTTATTTTTAGTGGAAAACTGATCTTCTCTGGTTCAAAATCCAACCATTTGTATGGAGATTTGTCTTTTTGAATTGAAAATTGAATTATTTCGTTGAAAATTCGATTTTTGGTAGAAACTTATTTTTTTTTTAGAAAGTTAAATTTTTTGGATTTTAGTCCGAGATTCCTCTAGTTTGAAACTCTTATGTTTGGTTTAAAAATAATTCTTCAATCCCAAAATGTAACAGTTCAATTTTTTGTTGGAAATCAATATTTCAATAGTTTAAAATTCAACCATTTTGTTGGAAAATGGTATTTTGTTTTAAAATTAATTTTTGGTCAAGAATTCAACTATTCTAGCTGATTTTTCATCATTCCAGAAATATTCCTCTTTCTGGTTCTAAATTCGACTACTGCAGTTTAGCATTTACAACTCTATTTGAATATTGCTCATTTTGTTTGAAAACGTAACAGTTCGTTCGAAAGAAATTTTTTGTTGTTGAAAGTTAGTTGTTTTTTGTCATGAGTATTTTTTTACTGGAAATTTAACTTATTCCAATTGATAATTCCATACTTGTATTTAAAAGTTCATTTGTTTGGTTAAATATTATGTTTTCATGTTTAAAATTTGAGTATTGAAGTATTGTTGACAATTCATTTTTTTCATTAAAAATGAAGTACTTTTTCTGTTAGGAATTTAATTATTCTGTTAAAACATTGTATTTTTTAGTTCAGAATGAATCTTCCAATTTCGAAATTATTCTTTTTGTTTGAATATTGACCTCAAAGTTTAAAAATTGAAGAACTTTTCTGTATGGCTGTGCAAGAGGTAGAAAGTTCATGCGTGGCTCAGTTGATAGAGCGCTCACTTTGAAAGAGAGA
>WSXT02222200.1:0-16854 GCA_011762715.2 Neuroterus valhalla | reverse complement strand
AATTTATCCGGATGATTTTTTTTGATAAAAACAAAATTGTCAGAGTTGTGGCATTTTCAAAATTCAAAATTATAAAAGAAAATGAAAATTTTTAGCCAAATGACGCAAGATTGAAAAGAAAGAGAGAAAAAATGTTTCTTCTTGGGAGCCCTACAAGATCGGTAATACAAATTTTCTAATTTTTTCAAAAAATCGAAAATTCCAAATTTGATCGCACAAAAAATTTTCGGAAATATTTTGTGAACTCGATAATCTTCGAAAGAGTGATCAGATTCGATCGTGCTTTGGTAGCCATTTTGAAGGACCAAAAAGACAAGTCAAGGTCGTTAACAAGCTATTTTGGATCAAAAACAGAAGAGGGAGAAAATTTTGAAAGATTTTTTGGACTTTTCTTTCCAAGACTTAAAAATTGTAAGTATGTCTTATTGTAGTACGTAAAAAGTGAAATAATTTATCTGAATGATTTTTTTTTATGAGAAAAAAATTGTCAGGGTTATGGCAATTTCAAAATTCAGACATAGAAATCAAAATGAAAATTTTTAGCCAAATAACACACGATTAAAAAGAAAGTCAGAGAGAAAAATGTTTCTTATGGGGAGCCCTACGACATCATCGATACGACTTTTTGAATTTTCACGAAAATTCCAATGAAAAAATGAAAAAATCAAACTTTTACTGTACAACACATATTTTTTGTATAATAACCAGCGCATTCGCTTTCCCTTGTGAAGGTATCTTAGATAATAAACTTACACATAAAAACATTCGTCAAAAGTCGAGCCCGAAGCGCGAGTGCCACGATGAGAATGTGTACCTCAAAGCCAACAGAGCTTTTAGAAATGTAATCTTCACCTATACCTAATTACGTTATGAAATAAAAATATGAGGTTGCATTGGTGGTTAACTAGGATCTGAAAGAGATTGATTTGTTCAATTCACTTTCAAATCTGCCTTATTATTGAAATGAACAATAGCAAAAGCATTCCGATTGTGAATCACAAATACCCGAGCGCGAAGCGCGAGGTTTGGAACATACGAGCGCGAAGTGCGAGGCAAATACATTATCGAGCGCGAAGCGCGAGATCCGCCGGACGCGCGCCCTAGGCGCGCTGAAACTTGCGAGCGAAGCGCGCGATAAGAATGTGCCCGCCATGCGGGCAGATTTTTTTTTTGTAATAGATACATTTTAATTAGGTTGAATTCCATTCCATTCAGTTAGATTCATTTCAAGAATAGTTTTATGCAAAAAATAAGAATTTTTCATACACTAACATAAATTTATGAAAGAAAGAGGTACCACATTTTTAGGTGAAACAAAGTTTGACAGTGTAGTTAAAATCATAAACAAGAAGTTTGATACTCGACGAAAATCGTAACCAAAATATGAATCTTTAACCAATCAGACTGATTTTAAATTGAAAAATACAAATGGACAGTATAATACACAAATTCAACTGGAATAGTCAAATTCGTAGCATAAAAACTTTCCCCACCTCAAAATAAACATATTATGATTCTCGAAATCCAAACGTATCCATATTGGGAACGTGAAATCTGAATGATGATGCAAATAAACAGTTGGAAAAGTTATGAATTGATCGACGGTCATAAAAATACTGGTAAACTACGTTTTGGAGGTAGCTGTAAAAGTCATAAGGCATGGGGATGGAAAATCACAATTGTAAGAATAAAATTGCAAAACCTGGAAGGAGCAATACCGTGTAGAAAATACAGGATTGAGGGTGATGTCATTTCGTTTAACACAATTCAGTGCTATTCAATTCAATGTAACTCTTCTACATTAATTTATAAGCGTCAATACGAAAACTATTTGATCAGTTCGAAAATTAGGAGGCAACCCATTCTCGTTGAAGGCTCCTTTATCTATTTTATAGGACTCATTAAATAATTAGTTGTCCTGTCTGGGCGGGATTCCATCGAGAGCAAATATTTCTATTTCGAAAGTCTGACGTTTTTTCTGGAATCAACTCGGGAATTGAAGAAGAAATATATATGTTTGAGGAAGAAATTATCTCTCTAAATTTGGAAGAAATTCTTTCTGTACAAGGTCGACACAGGTCGAAAGCGCTACCGGTGTGTGACGTTGCCTATCTTAATTTTCGATTGACATTTATTTATCGGTTGACATTTAATTTTTATGGTCGCGATCCATAGATAGGTTCAGGTAGTCGGCGGTGTGTGGTCTCGAGAAACGACCAACGAGATATTACGGGTTTCTAGCAACAAATAGTGAATAGAGAGGACCCGTTGAATTCAGTGAAGAGTGCTGTTCCTGTTTGTTAGGAAATTTGAGTTTCACATGGGCGTCAAGTCATTAAATGTCACCCTTGTTAAATCCTAATTTATTGAAGTTTTATTAACTTGATAACGAATTTATTTCCAGGTAGGAATAGTGGCAACACATCTTTAGTCGTACAATTAAAAGAGTTGCTCTTTGGAATCAATAAACAACAATTAAACCGTGTAGCTAAAATCAGTGTGACTAAAATTCAAATGGAATTCTCCTTAAGTTTGTTGTATCATTCATAAAAAAAAAGAAAAAAATGTTTGGGGGAGTTATCTGACTCAAATCTTCTCATGTAGCCAATAGTTTCAAATGCATGATTATATTGAAACTTTGATAGTCTTTCATACTAATCTTAAAAGAATGAATTCCTTGAAATACTTGATGATGGGTTGAGGGTATGATAGTCCAGCAAAAACCACAAAAGACAAGTTTTAGGAGATGGATAGGATCAGGCTGTTGCTCTTGAATGGTAGTAATGATTACTAAGAGACGTTGGTACTCTCAATTCTTAAGGCCAATTTTCTTTGCACCAAAAAGACGGCTTTAAAGTCTGAGACTGGAAAAGGGCAGCGCTGGTACACTTTATGCCTAGGATCAAATTTTGAGGGAACAGCATAAGATTGTCAACAATCACAAGAATGTCCAGAAATATTTTTCAAGAGATGTGAATGACAGCAAAAGGAATATCTCAGAAAGAGTTTTGAGAGTTAATAGGGCGGTGACGGCTATACAAATACGCAGGGACAAATTTTAAAAGAAGGAACAAACAGCGATGTTACTTTGAATAAGCAGAGACAAGTTGCGTTTTTTGGAGAGGGTGATGGTAATATTCTGTAGGAAGTAAGAAAGAGCGGTAGTATTTGATGAGCATGGGGACAGAAATTTAGAGTTGCGAAGAACGGTGAAGGTCATATGCAGTCGTAGGGACGGATTCCAAAAAAGAACTGAGGAACGGTGTTACTGTTATTAAGGAGGGTAACATTTTTTTATTTCAAGAAGGCTAGGTTGGTACCTACACTGTCAAGGAACAAGTTTTATAGGCTGAAAAAAGCGGCAATAGACCTTAAAATTCCTAAGTCCAAGTTTGTCAAGTCGGAAAGGGTGATGACGCATAACGTGTGTATGACAAGTTTCGAAAAAAGGAATTAACGATGGCATAATTGTTCATAACTAGGGACAAGTTTCGCTGGTTAACAGAGGTAGCACCAATACTAAAACTGGGGAAGAATTTCGAGGCTTCGCTATGGTGTTGAGAACTACTAAGTTTGAAATTCTGAAAGATGGAAAGGACCGTGATGGTACCTTTGATATCCAGCGACAAGTTTTCGTTAGTTCGTTAGTTGAGAAATGCAGCAATGGAACTTGGAATTCCCAGGGAAAAGTTTAACAAGTTGCAGGAGATGGTGGTTAGTAAAAAGAGACAAGTTTTTTTAGTGCAGAGCGGTGACAAGAGATGTGACTAGGGAAAAGCTTGCAGACTTCGGAAAGACAGCAAAGGTCATACGGAAACCAACGGACAAGTTACAAAAAGAAGAATAAGTGAGGGTGTTATTGCAAGTAAATGAAGAGATGCTTCGTCAGTTAAAATGAGCAACATTAACCGTTTGAATGTTGGAAAACAAGTTAAGAAAGTAAGAGAGGGTGGTGAAATTGAAATTTTTAGAAACAAGTCATCAGAGTTGGGAAGGGCAGCGCTGGTACCCTCAATGCCTCTAAGGACAATATCCGTGTTATAAGATTGGCAATGGTACTTTCAAATTCTAAGATGAATCCGGAAAGTTAGAAAGGTCGTCCACAATTTCAAAGAGAGAGCAACGGTGATACTGTAAATGAATGGGAACAAGTTTCGATGGTATGAAAGTAGCGGCAATTTTACCTCCCAATTCTAGTAACAACTTGAAAAAGTTAAAGAGATGATGAAATTTAATGTGCCAAGGGACAAATTTTAAGTAAAAAAATAAGCTTCAGTTATACTGTAAACATACAAGAACAAGTTTTTGAACTTGAAAAGGAAGCTGGTACTTATTGTGTTTAGGGACAGTTCCCAAAAGGAGGAATAAGCGGCAGTGTTTTTGTAAATGAATTGAGATAAGTTTTGATAGTTAAGAAGGGCAAAAGTAATACTTCAAATTTCTAGTATCAAGCCTGAAGAGAAAAAAGGATGGTGGTACTTAATGCGTCCAAGGACAAGTTTGCAGTGTTTGAATAGACAGCGAGGGTGACACGAGAACCCACGGACGAGTTTCAAGAAAGAGAATCACTGACGGCGTAACCTTATGTCAAAGATCAAAAAGGTCATTGATAATCAATGTGCATGGGGACAATCCGTGAAAGCATCAATGAGCGACTTGAATATTGTAAATGGATAGAGACAAGTTTCGTTGGTTCGGAATGGTAGCAGTGATAATTAAAATGCTTAAGATCGAGTTTTGAAATTTGAAAGGGGAGACGGTGTTACAGTGGATATCTAGGAAGGAGTTCGACATGTTGGGAAAGGTGGTGACCTTGATAGGCTTGAGGACAAGTTTGAAATGCGAGAAGGAGCTGCGTTGTTACTGCTGATCATTAAGGACAACTTTTGTTTGCTAAAAAGAGCAAGGGTATTGCTGCGGGTGTTGAAAGATAAATTTGAAGTGTTCGGACGGGGCAGCGCTACTTAAAATGTTGAGAAACAAGTTCTGTTTACCTAATGCGCCGAGAAACAGTTGGATAAAAAGGACAAGTTCCGTCGGTAGAAAAGAGCGGCAGTAATACTCTCAAATCCTGGGGACATGTTCGAAATTCGGAAGAGTTGATTTTACCTAATGTTCCTAAATACAAATTCCAAGTGCAGGAATGAGGGGGGGGGGGGGCTATTACCTTAAATGAAACGGAACAAGTTTCTTTGATTGGAAATGGCAGCAATTATAAATTAATAGCTGAAAAAGATGCATAGGCCATATGATAACCTAGGGACAAGTTTTAAACGGAAAAATAGTCGATGGCTTTACTGAACGTAGCGTAGGTGGTAAGAGGTTTGATGGTTCAAAAGAAAAACGTTAATACTTTGAAGGGATAAGTTTAGGTAGTTGAACAGGGCAGTGGTATTCAATGTGACTACAAAAATTTTGCAGAGTTCAGGAACAAGTTCGAAGAAAAACAAAGGGTGGTTGTACTTGAAATACTTAGAAACAAGTTTCGGAGCTTAGAAGGGCGGCGTTGGTGTTCCTTCTGTCTGCATGGCAAGTTCTATTGGGTGAAAAGAGCAACGATAGTACTGTCAAGTTCTAGGGAAAAGGTCGAAAAATTGGAAAGATCCATGATGCCTAATGTATCAAAGGGACAAGCTTCAAGTGGAGGGATGAACAACATTGTTGCAAATGAATAGGAACAAGTTTTGATGGTAAAGATGGGCAGCAACATCACTGCTTATTCCTAGGGACAAATTCAAAAAGTTAAAAAGAGTAGCATGTATTGAATGTGCATAATTGCAAGCATCAAGAGGAGGGCAAAGGGTAGCGCTTGTACGACGGTAATACAAAACTCAAATGGAGAAGGAAACCCAATTTACATTGATGTAGACTCTTTGCCAAATTATACTCTTTCCGAAATGTTCAAAAAATCTTACAGCGAATTATTGTTGGTGGAATAGGAAGAACAATGTATGGACCCATTTTTTTGTTCGGATAAATTGAAATATATGATCTTATACGAAAGTTCCTAATATAGAGATGAATATATATTTAATAGAGTGGCTCTGCTCTTCAGGCATGGTCATATTTCACTTCCAGGTATCTCTTAGCAAGCTATTCTTCCAAATTGGCTGTAATATGGCAGGTTAGGATATATACCCATGGCGTACGACCGTAGGCCTGTGGTGCCAGGCTATCAACTACTGCCCAAATAATTTGTATTCCTTTTCTTCCTTTTCTTCCTTCTCTCCTTTCTCTCCTTCCGTTGACGTTCATGTTTCATCACACAGCGCAACATCCAAAATCTGGTTTCAACTCACAGCTCCCCACGCTTAACCTAATTAGATTTGAAGATCTACTCGCATTGCTTTCAGATTATTTTTCGAATACCACACACCTTGAGAAAAACTTTTTTGAAACACAACAGGTGGTACTTCAAATACCCAGGGATAAGTTTTGAGAATCAAACGGACGACAATTGTCTACTTCCAATGACTGTCCAGTAGGCACGAAATTTGAAGACGTTTCTAGAACGTCCTTAAAACATTTTTAGGACGTAAAGTTTGAATGGCGTTTTAGAATGTCCAAAACGACGTCCTAAGTCAAGCAAAAAACGTCCCAAAAACGTCTAATGTTCCAAATACGTTCTAAAAACGTCTTTGAAAAATTGTATGTTTTAAGGACGTTATTTGACCTGACTAAGGACGTTTTTCAAACGTCATAAAACCGTTTTTGGAGATTCGTGCCAACTGGGTAAGGACATATTTTGCAAGTGACTAGGGATAAGTTTCGAAGGTTAGAATAGACAAGAGAAGTACTTTATATGATAAGGATAAACTTTCGTGAGTTGGAATTTGCGGCAATTGTATCAAGAATTAATGTAGATAAGGTGGTACTTTAGAAGATGAGAATCAAGCTTGAGAGTTAGGAAGGGTAGCAGTACTTGATGAGTCTAATAAAAAATTCAAAGAGAATAGACACGCAAAGTTGTATCAGTTAATAAACGGGGACAATATTTGAGGATTGAAAAAATCAGTAGCAGTATTCGGAGTTCCTAGGGATCAGTTTAGAGGATCGGAAACGACAGAGGTTGTGCGTTGCATACTTGTAGGCAATTTTTGTGATAAAGGATTGAAACAGTGGTACTGATTTTGCCTTAGGACAACTTTGAAGGGTTGTAGGGTTCTGGGTGGTATTATGAATAACCAGGATAAGGTTTTGAGTGTTGAAGAGGGGCTGTAGTACCGAATGTTCCCAGGGATAAGTTTCAAAGTCTAGAATAGACAAGACAAGTACTTTGAATGATAAGGATAAAGTTTCGTGAGTTGGATATGGCGGCGATTGTGTTAAGAATTAATGTAGATGAGGTGGTACTTTAGAAGATGGGAATCAAGCTTAATAGTTGGAAAGCGCGGCAGTACTAGATGTGTCCAAAAAAAAACTCTTAAGAGGAGAAAAACGCAAAGTTGGTTCAGTAAATAAACAGGGACAATATTTTAGAATTGAAAAGATCAGCGGCAGTACCTGAAGTTCCTAAGGATCACTTTTAGAGATCGGGAACGACAGAGGTTGTACTTTACATACTTGTGGACAATTTTCGTGATTTGGAAATTGTAGTAGTGGTACTGATTATGCCTCAGGACAACTTTGAAGGGTTGAAGGGTTCTGGGTGGTATAATGAAAGACCAGGATCAAGTTTTGAGAGTTGAAGAGGGCTGTAGTACTTGATGTGCCTAGGGATAGGTTCCGAAGGTTAGAATAGAGAAGAGAAGTACTTTCAATGATGAAATCAAGTTTCGTGAGTTGGATATTGTGGCGATTGTATTAAGAAATAATGTACATAAGGTGGCACTTTAGAAGATGCGAATCAAGTCTAATAGTTGGAAAGCATGGCAGTACTAGGTGTGTCCAATAAAAACTCCTAAGAGGAGAAACACGCGGAATCGTTTCAGTAAATAAACGGATACAATATTTGAGAATGGAAAAGAGCAGCAGCAGTACCTGCAGTTACTAGGGATCAGTTTTAGAGATAGGAAACGACAGAGGTTGTACTTTACATACATTTGGGCAATTTTTGTGATCAGGAAATTATACTAGTGGTACTGATTGTGCATTAGGACAACTTTAGAGGGTTGTGGGGTTCTGGGTGGTATTATTAATGACCAGGATTAGGTTTTGAGAGTTGAAGAGGGCTGTAGTAGTATAAGGGTTAGGTTTCGTGAGTTGGATATTGCGGCGATTGTATTAAGAATTAATGTAGATAAGGTGGTATTTTAGAAGATGAGAATCAAGCTTGAGAGTTAGAAAGGGCGGCAGTACTAGATGTGCCTCATAAAAACTCCTAAGAGAAGAAACACGCGAGGTTGTTTCAGTAAATAAATGGGGCCAATATTTGAGGATTGCAAAGATCAGCAGCAGGACCTGAAGTTCTTTGGGATTAGTTTTAGGGATCGAAAACGACAGAGGTTGTACTTAACATGATTTTCGGCAATTTTTGTGATTAGGTATTCAAAGCATTAGTACTGATTGTTCCTTAAGATAACTTTGAAGCTTAGGTTCTAGGTGGTGATTGAAAGAACAGGATTAGGTATTGAGAGTTCGCGAGAGCTGTACTACCTGATGTGCCTAGGGATCATTTCCAGGGATAGGGGAAGACAGGGTTGTATTTTTCATACTTGTGGACAATTTTTGTGATAAAGACATGATAGCAGTGGTACTGATCCTGTCCAAGAACAACTTTCAATGGTTGTAGGGTTCTAGGTAGTGAATAAAAGAACAGGATTGAGTATTAGGAGTTCAAGAGAGCTGTAGTACCTGATGTGCCTAGGGATAAGTTTTGAGGATCATAAAGGACAAGGGCGTACTTTTAATGACCAAGATAAAGTTTCAAGGATTACAAACCTTGATGGTTATATTCCAAAAAAAAAAATTCATCTTTCACGAATTGGGAAGTGTAGCAGTGGTAATAAGAGTACCTAGGAACAAGTTTTGAAGAGTCGAAGAAGGTAGAGGTGGTACTCTAATTCCTTGTGGAGAAGTTTTGGAAGTTCTAGAGAGCGGATTAGTATCTCAAATGAATGAGAAGTTCTTGAGTGTGCTTTCGTGCCTAGCGATAATTTGTTTGAGAAATGACTTTATTGATTGACATATTGCCTACAGACAAGTTTTGAGAGTCGTTAAGGGCAGCAGTGGTATTCAAAATGCTGAAAGAAAATATGTGAAATCTGGAAAGGGCGGAATCGGTCATAAAAATGCTCAAGGAATAGTTCACGAGACTATTAGGGCCTTTTCGCCTACTATTAAACGCTCTCCTTGATTTAGTTGTCACGTTCCATAATTTGTACACTTTACTGACCACGCCCGGCCGGACAGGTAATATTACGTTGCGGGGTTTCTCCCATGACTCGATGCTGATGAGTCTAGCAAGAGAGAATCCGTCGGAATTTGAATCTTCAATCTAAATTAAAATTTATTCATCCTGCCTCTTAATCCTTAGATAAAATTCCAAGTAACGGGTGACCGACCCAAAGAACGCGCCCATTCTCATTACTCAAGTCTACCTGATTCATTTTCTATTTCCTGTGTTAAGTACAATTTTAATATAGGAAAAGCGGTGTCTCTAATTCGAATAAATCATTGGCAATACAGTTGAGGAATATGAAGTATATTGTTTCGCTAAGTTACTGCCTATGAATAAGAACGGTAAGAAGAGCCTCTTTAAGTCTTATTATAGTTTCAGAGAATTGATTTTTTTTCATTCTTTACAATAAAGCATAGCATATATCAACTTGGATAAAAAAACTCACCTCGCAGCAGGATTTTCTTCAAAGACCTTCTGACTGTCGTGCAATTCCATCTGCGATCCCGAAATTGATATTGACATTCTCTTGTGCCAATCTGTAGGCCCTTCGTAATTTCCTTGAGTAGTGCTGGCTCTTTGTTGCAAATGTTTGTTAATTTACCTCTCAACCGGCGCGTCTTTTTGCAAATCAGCAGTGGATCCATAACCATCTGGCTACTGAGAGTCCTGAAAATTATTATAATTTCATAAGACAATGTCTAAAATCAGGAAGGAATTGTCAGGAAAAACATGTGTGATCGAATTTCAATTTGACGTTTTCCGCGGATTCTGCTTGGAATATGAGCGCAGTACCAATGAAAACTTAAAATTCAGAAAAATCACATTTTCGACTAGGAATTTGAAATTGAAGTTGATAATTTCGATTCAGACTTTGATACAGGGGATTTTTGTGAAGAATAATAATTTTTACTCTGGGACAAAGATTTTTTATAGAAAATTGAAATTTCCATTCTGAAATGGGTATTCTCGACAGAGTTATAATTTAGACTTTGACACAAAGGATTTTTCTAAGGCATTCGAATTTTCACTCCCAAACAGGAAATTTTTGTGAAAAAATATTATTAGAACTTCGAAACAGGTCATTTTCATAGAAAAGCATAATTCAGACTCGAAAAATTTAATTTTCTAAGAATTCCAACAATCTCGATTTAAAAATGAAAATTCCTATAAAGAATCATAATTTAAAGTTCGTGCCAGGGACATTTTCGTACGAGGGAATATACCTCTCTCTTTAAGAGGACATTTTCATGGCGAATAATGAATTTCCTTCGAAATGAGGAATTTTTATGAGGAAAGAATAGATTTGATTTTGAGACAGGAAATTTCCGTCAAGTATTGCCATTGTGATATTCGGACATGGGATTTCCGTGGGGGATTTTTCTTTTCACTCTCAGATAGGCGAAGTTCGTCAAGAACCAGAACTTTGGTTTGGAACAGTGAATTCCAGAGAAAACAACACTTGAAATCAATTTAGAAAGAGTGCGGAATTATTTGTGACATTTTCCGAAGAAATAAAAAATTATTTGGAATGTATTTTGGACGAATGAGAAATTATTGTGACAAAATTCCCGCGAAATTCAAAATAAATCCTACGATTACATTTGGAATACATTCCGAATGTATGAGGACTGGAGACAAATGCAGAGCCAGAAAAACTCTGTGTAGAATAATGCGGAATGATTTTTGAATAAATTTGAATTAGGGAGCGATGTAGACAAAATGATAAATTTTTTCAGAATGATGCAAAATCATCTTAAACTGAAAATCGAATAAATTTGGAATAATGGCAGATTCAGACAACAGCAAAAACATTTATGATGAATTCTGAAAAGATGAAGAATATTTGAAATGAATCCTGGATGAATGCGGACTAGGGACGAAATCATACGAAATGAAAACTTCGTTCTGAATGTTAGGTAATCATTCAAAACAAATTTAGGATGGATCCGAATATATAATTAGGACTAGGAACAGGATGCTTTCTGGAGCAATATTAATAACCATTCTGCAAGGGATCAAGATCTACTACACACATTGCTGCTCTTATGGTGTTGACCGCGACCCTGCCCTGCCGAACGCTCCAAGGGGGATAGAGTCTATTCTTGAAAACAAGGAGTGCCTAATCTACTGAAACTCCAATTCCTCGACAATAGTGCGTATCCGACGCACAAAACCCGACATCGTGCTCCTTGACAAACGTGACTGAAATATGTTCGTGATCGAATTCTTGGCCTCGGCCGACTGCAACATCAATGGCAACGAAATCGGAAAGAGGCAAGGTATAGTATGGTGTAAATGGTACACCTAATAATTGAACAAATTTCTTATATTGTATCCTCCAGAAACGGCAAGAAGAAGGCTAACTTTGTTCTGGAATGGATTTGAAGTTTGGTGACAAGAGGGTCATGTGTGCAGAAACTCCAGACAAACAGGATGAACCAACATGTCCTTTTGCCGTTTACAAGATGCCTGTTTCGCGTCGCGTCGGGCAGACTGATTCAGAGTGTGTGAAGGATTCCGATTCCTCTCGATCTTTCACTTGCCAATCAAGAAGGGAAGAAGAAGTATTACTTCTTCATCAAGATCGGAATAGAATCCTTAAAACTCTATCTGCATGCATCGGCAACAGTTTTGCAAAATGGTTTTCAATAGTTACTGATCTAGACGACAAGAAAACACCTAAGGAAATAATGCGCACCCTGTTTAATAGGATCCTCGAAAAGATTTCTTTGTCTTTCCATACAAGGGAGACGCGAGAAAATGCCAGAACTATCAAAATCCTTGAAGGAATCGGTAAGGATTAGTTGTCGGATTCGCGGATGTTCACAGAGAATTTGGGAATCCTCGCGAGTCTCCTTAGAAAATTCAAAAATCTTTGCGGATCTCCTCGTCTCCTATTCATCTGAAAATAACACAAGCATTTCTAGAAAAAATTTGTCAGCAAGGCAAACTATTTTTAAATGACTTTGGAATCCGAGCGAGATCATGCGAATAGAATAACGAATTATTTCGATATCATTTCGAATGAATTGCGAACCAGGTTGAATTCATCTAGATCAAATCGAGGATTCATGCGCAATCATTTGAAATAGGTGAGCGAAAAAAACGTGTGAAACGCAATAAAAACTATGCTTGGGACAATGCAAAATTATCCTAAAATTAATGCAAAATGATAGCGGAATCATGCTGGATGATAATGTATTTCAGTCGAGGAAAACTCGAGAAAATTTACAAGAAATTTTGAATATCTCGGGGTAATGAGCAAACATTACTTGCCTGACTCTGGGTATTCCCCAAGAGATCTGGTAATTCTCGCGGATTCGCTCGTCTTTTGTCTGTAAATAAGACAAGAATTCTTTCAATAAGCCAAATAATTTCGAAATAAGTTCGAGATAAAGGCAGAACAATGTGAATTGATGACTGATATAAATTGAAGAAACATTTTGTCAAGAATTATGCGACATCAATATACGATAATTTTTGAGAAGGTGAGAAATGAGGAGTTTGTTCACATAGAGAAAAATAATCCGAGGATTGAATTAAGAATCACAGCATAATCATGTGGAAGCACAAGAAATTCTGAAAAGGATAAATATTTTGTTTAAAATAATACAGAACGATGTGGAATGGATCCTTAATGAATGATAAGTAGGGCCGATATAAGACTTACTGTTGGTTATTCTTGCAGAAGCAAAACATTCTGCAAATTACAAGGGGAATCCTATGCTTTATTCAGTGAAGGATAACGGATTCAGTCAAAAACTAAATGTCGTTTGAATTCATGAAAAAACCATTGAGCTTGAAATCGGAATAAATGTGCAATTGCTTAGCATACACTTCGGATGGGGAAAAATTTTTCAAAAGATACGTTCTGAATTACTGCGAAAACATTTAGGATGGACTTCGGATAAGAGCAATATCATTTTTGAAGAATTCCAATCCAATGCAAAATCATTCTGGAAGAAATTAGGACAATAACGATAAAGGAAACAATGAAAACGATAAAGGATTCAATCTAAACGTGAATATCTTATTAATTGATGCGTTCTCCTTTCGATTGCATTCCTGGTGAATACAAAATGATTTGCGAACGGATGCGAAACTATTTGAAATATATTCCGAATAAATGTAGAATATTGCGATTCAAATAGGTTGTTATTATGTTCATTCCAATATCCACCTCTTTAGTGTTTATCTCTCTAAGATTGTCTAGTGAAATAATTATCCAAAAGTGCTACGTGACCAGAAAGTTAGCAACTCGTCATTCGTCCTTCCGCGATTGGATGTCCTTGGTCGCGACGAGGTTCCTGACTTCCGTTGCCCTGGACCCCAATAGACCCTTTCCATTCCAGAAGACGCAGAGCTGAGCGGTGCGAGATATCCGAAGAATTCGGCGGCTGGCTCATCCTCTTCTAGCAGAGCCTTGTCCTTTCTTGTCCACCTTCCTCTGCCGAGCTCGATCGGGAACGGGAACGCGTCTTTCGGCGCAAACCAGTAATCTCTCCTCTCCTCTCTTATTCTTCTCTCTGTCCTACAGTAAACCAGCCCGAACCAAAAGAGCCAGCCAGCAACGCTCGTCACTGTCTATCCAAGATCGAAGCAGACAGCGTGGAGCTGCCTTGGAGCGAAGTGAGTGCTTCTAATGAGGCAATAAATAAGTCGACCGCCCTAACCGGCCTCTCCACGCTTTTCGTTCGCGACGCGACGCAAGGTGGACGTTTCCATCCTTCCTCGCTTGGCTCCCACTTTCCCCGAACTCTTCTTTTCAAACTTTTTTTATTTTTTCATTTTCAAATTATCCTTGATATTATAATTATATTGATATTCGATATGCCTCTAAGTGACCAGTGGTTCCTTGAATATCTAGAACATTTTCAAAACTTTGAAAATGTATCGATGGTTCAGAGGGTTCATTTTGGAATGTTTGCATGATGATTCCTGAAACCCATAGAAATTGTTTTCGAGAGCAGGAATCGGCGAAGATTGTTTCTCGATGACGGGGAACGATATATAGATGTTGAAAACTGGACTGATGGTTCTCAAAAATCTTAGCGACAAGTCTAGAAAATTCTAGAGGACGGCTCTGATCTTCCATATTTGTAGGAATAAGTTCTAAGGATAAAAAAGGCGTCAGCTGTTTATAAAATGCCTAGATATAACTTCCAATAATTGCAATTAGCAAGGGTTCTTAGAACTCCAAGGGACAATTTTCGAATGCTGGAAACAACAGGATGCTGCCTCGGTAATGAGTGATGATTTTTGAGAGCGGAAAACGGCAGCGTTGGTTTTTGATATCTTGGAATGATTTTGAATAGCTCAAATTGGCACAACTTATGAGCAGAACAAACTAAAGTAAGGGTTCTTGAAACTTCTGGGACCTTATTTGGTACCTAGAGAAAACCTTTGGAAGTCTAAAATAGCAGGGATGGTTACTCGAAATCCCGAGGGATAATTCTTGAAAATGCAAATGGCAGATGTTTTTTTAAAAAATCCAAAGGAAGATTTTTGAGAGTTCTCAGCAACGTTGTTAGTTCTTGGAAATGCTCGAAAAGAAATCATTCATTCATCAGGAGAGGCAGCTGTGGTTTTCAAAATGTCCATAAAAGACTCCTGACGAGCGTTAGCAACGGCTTATATCGTTCTTGGGTGCATGAAAAGAATCTGCGAGTTGTGAAAACAGTGGTGGTTGTTTTTGGAATAACCTTTCAAGACACTGTTTGAGGATTGAAAACTACGCCCGTAGTTTACGAAATGCCTAGAGACAACTTCAAAGAGTTGAAGTCGTAGTTCTTACTGCCTGGATACAATACATCAGAGGCAAAAACAGCAGAAGTGGTTCCTGAAGAGTTGAGGTACCTCCCTCTAGCGCCCAGAACAACCAGGTTGGCTCTAGGGTGATAACGAACAATTATCTCCGATGATGGTAGTTCTTGAAAAACCTACAAACATTTTTTGTACATTAAAACCGTTAACGGCGGTTCTGCAAACGCCTGTGGACGATTTTCGAGATTGTGTTATCGCGTAAGGTAATCTTCAGTTCCTTCAAACAATTTTCAGGAATCCGAAACTGTGATAGTGATCCTTAGAACCGTTTTTACAAGTTGAGCAAGTTGGAGCTCGTTCTCGAAAAACACAGGAACAATTTTGAGGGTTCAGAAATAGCATATGTTGTCCTTGGGTACCTACGGGCTCTATCAAAGTGTTGCAAACAACAGTGGTAATGTTTAAGATACACAGCGAACGACTTCTTGAGTTGGAAATGGCGCAAATGTTTCTAAACATCCCCAGAGACAATTCTCAAGGAATGGAAGCGTCGGCACCGATGCTGCTCAATGTGCCTTTGAATAATTTTCAAGAGTTTGAAACAGTGCAGGTAGTTTTTGGGTGGCCACAGATATTTCTTGAGCGCTTGAAATGATAGAAGCGATGCTTTGAAAGTCTAGGGATGAGTTCTCAGAGCTCATGAAAGGGCGACATTGGTTCTTGGAATTTCGAATCGATTTTTCGAAAATTGGAAATAAGATGATGGTGCAGAGAATGCTTAGCATAAAATTTTTCGGAAATACACACGGCAAAGGTGGTTTTCGTAAGTCTTGAAACGATTTCTAATACTATAAGTCAGCTCAAGGGATTCTTCGTGAGTAAAGAAGACAAGCAACTTTTCATTTTGCCTAATACACATATTTTGAGTTTTCAGAATCCAAAATTTATTTGGTGGACTTCACGTCTTTTGTTTGTGAGTATCATAAACATATAAACTTATAATTAAAAATATGTAAAGAGAATTATTGGTACATAGACATCAATTATAGTACGAAACAATGGTTTCACAGAAAAAAGTATTTCTGGGAACATAGTGCATATTATCCACAAACTCCTCAATAAATATGAGTTTCCAATTTTCTGAAGGATAACGTGAAAGGTTCATATTTGTTATTTATAAATATTTTAGAATTTGTGCTCTATTCAAGACAGCTATCTAATGAAATGGAAAGTTTATAATCCGGGGCATAGAGGAATGTTTGTTTTTGTGACGTCACTCTGAGGTTACGAACGTTCTCGATAAAAGAACAGGAATTTTAAAGCAAGATTAAGAAAAAAGATCTGCCCGCTGCGCGGGCACATTCTCCTCGCGTGCTTCGCGAGCAGCTCGCTTCGCTCGCAAGTTTGAGCGTGCCCAGGGTGCGCGTCTTTCGTGTCTCGCGCTTTGCGCTCGAAGGTAATCTCACCGAGTGTCTCGTGATGCAAACTCGATAAAAGTTTGTCCAAAACGGTTGACAAGTTTTGTTGCCTTATTCCTTCCACTCACTCCTAATCCCTTGGACTAAAATTCTGGTCCAAGCAAGGACCAAACCTGTAATTCTGGTCCAATGGACTGACTTTCCGGTCCAACAGACGACTTTCTGGTTTAATGGACCAGAACGTAGTTCAAGCTTAGACCAGGAAGAATACGAGGATTCCGGTCCAATTGGACAAGATTTTTCTTTACCGCTGCTTGGACCAGGATTCCAGTC
>WSXT02222179.1:0-16856 GCA_011762715.2 Neuroterus valhalla | reverse complement strand
ACAAATCTTTTTGTAGTTTGTACACGATCGAAACCCGAAATACCTTATTTCATCATAATGGATCATCGTGAAAGCATCAAATCTCAATTTGAAGGTCCTCATCAATGGTTAATAGTTGAACAAAAATGACTGGACAAAGACACATAAACAACTCTCTGGGAATCTGTTCTTCCAGACTTATAGCGTCTCAAAAAGTAGAGATTTGATAACAATGGAGCAGTGGGATTTCGCATGAAACTGATACCTTCTCATTTAGAATGAAAATGTAGAACTGTCTTTAGCATATTGGGATGTAACGATCTACAGACTAAAAAAAAAAAAGTTTGCTTATTCCTAATGCGAAAACTTACCAACAGAATGTGCGAAAACTAATGAGAGGAGACTTAGAATCCTAGTCACTGTATCCATTTTTCTCAAGTAAAAAAAATACCTTATAGAATCTGTTACGAGAATTTTTAATTCTAACGAATAAATATTTCTCAAATGTTTCAGTGTCTCTTATGCTAGTCGTTATCTCATTTCATATTTGTATTCCAGATTTATGACATTATTTCGTGACATCCTAAATGAGAAAACCAATTTATACTGTACAACTAGTTTTTGTGCAATTGTAGGCTACATCAGTCAGAAGATTTTAACTGAATAAATAAGTTTATTGTTGGGGATGACGCAGCTTCTAGACGGATTCCACAATATTGCCTTCTGTAAATGATTTGATAAGATTCAATGGGAAAATGTATCTTGGAATCTAAACTTTCAACAATTTTAACAGCTTTTCATTTTTTGATTTGCAGAAAAAAACTCGTTCCTCATAGATTGTTGTCAGAATTTATCCATTAAATTCATAAAATTACACAGAAAGGAAGGTTCCTTCCTTTTCAAGGAATACTACGCCTCTCAATATAGCCGTCAGTATCATCAAAGCCCTGAATATATTCGAGTCCTTTTCTGTTCCAACTTGGGGACTTCTAAATAATAGAATATCCTCCTGATCAAACCAGAAATTTGCTTCTCAGTCAAATAATAAATTAACCCTTTGACAATACAACTCTGAAATTTACTGATGATTAGGGATAAAGTCAGCATTTTGAAATCAATTTCTTAATGTGAGTGAGAATGAAAAGGAAAAAGCCCTTTTCTGATTCAATCATTCAGTTTTGGGATAATAAAAGAAGGAGCCAATCTCTGATCCAACATTCAAATATTGTGATAACTAGAAACAAATTGAGCCATTTGCTTATTCAAGCCTCGAATAAAGTGACGCCTAAATTCAATATTTGTCATATGACGATCTAGTTTGTGATTTTGGGATAGCTAGCAACAAGATAAGATTTCTTGAGGTCCAGCTCTCAAATTTCTTGAAAATTAAGAAAAAAATACATGATTCTCTGAACTAACTCTCCAATTTGTAGACAATTCAAATAATATAGAGCCAATTTTGCAGTTCACATGAGTTCACGTTTGCTCTTTCAGAATTTTTGAGACATAATTGTGTAATGGAAAGTTACATTTCTGCGATCGAGAGGGAGTCATTGCCTCTCTGGTGTAGCGAGACCGCATCTTACCTCGAGGAGCTTCTAGTTCTTTGTGCGGAGCATATTGAGAACATTTCGACTGCCTACGACGCACATCATTAGTTTTTGTCACCACGCCCTACTGAATGCTCGAATAGAGATAAAGTCAATCGTTGAAAACAAGAAGTGCCGAATTCACAAAAACTACATTTTCTCGACGATATTCTAATAATTACACAAGAACTGACATCAAACTCATCAAAGAACAGAAACGAACTATGTTCGTCATCGAATTTTCGGCCTCGGCCCACTGCAACATCACGCTCAAGTAGAATGGGAAGGAAGAGAGGAACGATGAGTATGTAACGATTCCTCTACTTCCGAAGATAAATGCTCATTTTAAATTCAATAAAAAATTCAATTTAAAAAAATCCTACGATTCTCAGGAAACTTAAGTATAAATAGACGAAGAAAATCAAGAAGATCAAAGAGGACACTTTGGGATGAATTTAGACTATAATTCAGAGTTCAATCTAAGTCCTAATATATATATTCAATATCGAGTCAGCAATATGAATCAATGCATATACACAAAAATATCAAGTGAATAAATATAGATACTAAAAATAATATCAAGCAAGCCCTCTAAAAACGCACACACTCATACGCACACATAACTGATAAAACGGAAATCGGTTCGAAAAATATGGTGATAAAATTTACATCGAGCGCATAAAATTGGCAAACAGAATAAAAAATTACGAGAATCAATGTTCATAGTTGAAAGGTCTCAATGAGCCAGGAGGAAGAACTACTTATCAGAGATCCATTCATTGAGGAGAACGCCTTGTCGATCGTTGACTCAAGATGGAGAACCAAACGATAACCAAGCCAACAGTCAGAGTGATGCGATGGAGAACAAGCGGGGAAATCGTTTTCAAAAAGGAAGCCAATCTCCTTATTTCTCAGAAGATTGCATCTGCGTAATGCAACTTGCATCGAGAAGGTTTCCTTCAGATCCACGGTCAACAAACGATAGATGGAATTTCCCAAAATTGAGAGCACTGATGAATTCCTGGCTATGATTCGCTCTCGATCCCAGACAGTATTTAAGTACAATCGCTTATTAAACACGCCATACTATTCTAAAATCAATAGAAAAACACCATTTTTTACATCAGCTCACTAAACCTATTACTTTACAATGAAATGAAACATAATCATACCTTTCCGATCCCCTCAGAGTACGTAGAGTATGGCGCGGATTCGACTGTGATTACCAGTAGTAGAAGATTGAATGAAAAATCATTAGAGCGTCTTGAAGCTCGTTACCGCATTCGATTATATCCCGCTCTAATATTCAGCCGGTACATGAATTTCGACGATAGGCCCACTTTAGCCAATAAAGTTCGATTCTCACACATTCTTGCTCGCATACAATTTTAAATGATTCGCACGCCTCATTATCCCCCTTGCTTAGGACGTACATGAAATTATGTCATACGCATTTATTTATATTTTCTTTTATCATGCGGTAACATAAAGAAATAATTATAAAAAATTATCTTTCTATAGATTCTTTATAACGACGTTCGTTCCTTTCAATTTACCTTAAGATTATTACATTTCAAACATTTTTCAGTTTTTGTCAATTATTCAAGCGCCAGAGTGACTTCTTGGACACTCCAATTCATGGAAACGCACACAAAAATCTACCCCACTTCAGAAATCTGACAATCTCATATACTTGCGTAAATTAATCTGATTATGCAGCCTGATTGTTCTGGCAGGATCTTCAACATCGCTCAATTCATATTCATCATCCAGAATGATTCTGGATGATGATTTTTGAGCTTTCGCTCGTCTCATGAAATTCTTATTAATTACACCGGCACACGAAAAAAAAAGTTCTCTGTACACCGGACCAGACCTATCTACGGGCATGTTTTTCGACACGCTGAATCCGGCTTTTAAGTCAGTTTAGACCGTACACCCTCCAATTTCGAATAAATTGCAAAAAACCGTGAGAAATAGCAAGAATTGGATGTTTTAGTAATGAAAATAACTTTTGGATCTAGGGCAAGCATAATTTCTATGTATTTTGAACCGTTGAATACTAATTTCAAGTGCACTTAGATCATAAGCCATTTTGAATCCAAGAAAATTGTAAAAAACCCACGGAAATACCTATGTATTTTGACGCGCTGAACACGAAAATGATAGTGAAAATACCCGCAAATTAAAATTTTCATGGTGAAAACCATGAAAACCCCACAAAAATCATGTTTCTTTACGTTCATTTCAGCAAATATCGTCAAAATACATAGATATACAGAGTTTCAAATTATTCGAAGGTAAGCGCTCTTTGAAACTCCACCTACGTTTGTTGCTATTTCATCGGTTTTATGCCATTTTTTGAGCGTTTGAAGGAATATAAGCCAAATACATTGCAGATTCGGATTAGGCAGATTAAATCACATGAAAATCTCCATCGATCCGAGTCTACAAAACTTTTTTTTCAAGATAATCCCATTTTTTTGCGATTTTTGCAATTCTTATGGTTTTTATACAATTTTCTTGGGTTTTTCACAATTTTCTTGGATCCAAAACGGCTTATGATCTAAGTTCACTTGGAATTAGTCTTCAACGGTTTAAAATACATAGAAATTATGCTTGCCCTAGATCCAAAAGTTAATTTTATCACCAAAACATCCAATTTTCGCTATTTCTTACGGTTTTTTGCAATTTATTCGGAATTGGAGGGTGAAGAGCCCCAACTGACTTCAAATTCGGATTCAGCGGGTCACAAAACATGCCCGTAAATAGGTCTGGTCCAGTGTACAGAGAAATTTTTTTTTTTGTGTGCCGGTGTTATTTCACGATCCAAAACAATCTTAGCATCGGTAATAAGGGTTTGTGTTTCTGGAAACTCAAACTTTCAATACAAAAAAAATCTGCCCGCTGCGCGGGAACATTCTTATCACGCGCCTTGCGCGCGGCTCGCTTCGCTCGCAAGTTTAAGCGCGCCTGCAGCGCGCGTCTTTTGGATCCCGCGCTTAGCGCTTGATGGTAATCTTACCTCGCGCTCCGCGCTCGGTTATGAATTTACCTTGCGCTACGCGCTCGGGCTTTGCACCTCCCTACAGATTTATATACAGCTTGTGAACTCAGAATTTGATAAATGTGAATTCTCTTTTGTTAAAGCTTTTCCGGCTTCAATGAATACATTCTCATCGCGTGTCTCGTGCTGCGCACTCGATCAAAGTTTGTCCAAAGCAGTAGAGAAGTTTTGTTGCCTAATTTTTTCTACATTTTGTGTAGTTTTTCTAGAAATCCGATTTTTAATTTCATTGGTTACGATTGAAACAAAAACCACTTGTCCAATGGGAAAAATCATAACAAATTTACAGATATTCTTTAGGTATGGATAACTGTTCTCTATTAATCTTCAGTGTTGGCCTTAGTCAATTTTTCAAAAATGATAGTACTTCATTTTTATAGTTATTTTTTCTGATTGATATGAATTCATTCTATGGTTTTTTGAAAATGAAGCAAAAACTACTTGTCCTATCAAAAAGTTAACTTTACCGAATTTGTAGATCTTTTTTTGTTGTACAAGTTTAGTTCATATATCTATTCCTGTACCTTGTTTCACTTCTTACCTACTCCAAGGAGCCCTACTTACAATTTTTGAGTTTTGGAGAAAAAATCCAAAAAAATTCTTTAAATGCTCTCCCTCTTCTATTTTTGATCCAAAACAGATGGTTACTGAACTTGATTTGTATTTTTAGTCCCTCAAAATGGGTGCCAAAGCACGGTTGAATATGATCATTCTTTCGAGAGTTATCGAGTTCACAGATGATTTTCAATTTTTTTTGTGCGATCGAAATGGGAATTTTTGATTTTCTGAGAAAATCCAAAAAGTTGTATTCACCATTTCGTAGGGCTCTCAAGAAGAAACATTTTTTTTTTATGACTTTCTTTTCAATCTTGCTTTATTTGGCTAAAAAATCGGATTTTCGTCCATATTTTTGAATTTTGAAAATGCCACAACTCCGACAATTTTGTTTTTATCAAAAGATATCATGGAGATAAATTGTTTCATTTTTTACCAACTACAAGAAACCGTACTTACAATTTTTGAATCGTGCGAAAAAATCTTCAAAATGCTCCCCTTCTTTCATTTTTTATCCAAAATAGCTGGTTAACGAACTTGATCTGTCTTTTTGGTCCCTCAGAATGTGTGTCAAAGGGCAATCCAATCCGAGTAGTCTTTTAAAAGTAATCGAGTATACGGACACCAACGACGACGACAACGGCAACGACGACCACGACGACGACGACGACAGACAGACAGACAGACAGACACCAACGTAAAAGCTACTTTTTCGGAATCAGGGGGTCTCAAAACGTGGAGATTTCATAAATTTCGCAAAAGTCAATTTTCACATAAAACCAATACCTTCTCATTATGATGAGAATGTGAAAATCATTTTTCACCAAAGAAGAACAATTTCCAACAAAATACAATCACTTCCAACAGAGGCTTTTGATTTCGAACAAGTTTTCTTCAAGTATGAGCTTTTAGGCCAAATGAGAGAATTTCAGGATGTTTCTGAGTTCAAACTTTCGTTGCAGGAGGTATTCCGAATTCGATGAAGAGTCTCTTACAAATAACTTCCTTTGTTCTACGTACAAATGTAGAGCCTCCTTACCTTTCTCATTAATTAAAATTAATAATAATAAGAATCATAATAATTGGCTTATCAGTAATACATGAATTATCAATATATTGATATCATTTCATGTACAAAATTTCTAGTCATTGAGATAACAATTTTTATTTGAAAAAAAATCTTCTACAAAATAGCTTTAGAATTGACGATGATGTTTTGGCATGAAGGGCTTCATGGTCCCGGTGCTGCTTTCAACGGAATAGTAACATTTACTACCGAATTTTTCAATTTTCCAAGAAGAAAATTATTTTCTAACGAAGATACAAATTTCAAACAAAATTCATAAAAGCAAACATATGTTGGCATATTTATGCATAACATATAAAGTCGCAACAAGAAACTGAAGTTAAGTTTTTAGTTTAAATAATACGTCTGCAACAAGAAACACATAAATTTAGGAGAAATACATACTTTTTCAACCTTATAGTTATCAAGATCGACTTTCTCTCGAAAATATTCAAATTTTTTTAAAATTCCTGGAAATTCTATCAAATAGTTGTATTTCGTACTACAAAAGGATCATATCAAACCAAAACAAATGATATGATTTTCGAGTGACAGAGGTGAATTTTCATTTAAAAATCAAGCAACTAATTTATTGCTTTGATTTAATATTTCCAAACGAAAAAAGAAAATTTTCAACTAGATAGTGAGAGTGTCAAATAGAGTGAGCGAATTTCACATAAAATAGTTCAATCCTTCACCAAAAAAGTTTTTTTCCAGGAGAACAAAAACTTTTATGGAATTCTCCAATTCTCAACTCGAAAATACAAATTCTATCTCGGCGCTTGGAGGCTTGGAAATTCTACGTCGTATCTCATAACGCCTAATGATTTCCATTCTTTGTTGGCCAAGGTGAAGGCTGATATTTCGAAGGTAGTGTTCTATGAACTGGAGATTTCATCCAGAACATCCTGAGGTTGATACATAATATTGAAAATGTTTGGTAACTTTCATGTACACACCATTTTACTAAACATAAAATATCAGTCACCATTCTCATTTTCTTCTGATGGAGGAACCCCTGAGTAACAAATTCCGAAAAAAAAACCCTAAATGCAAACTAAAGAAGATTTTTCAAAATATATTAGTGTATTACATAATAATACCTAGCGAAAATGATTGGAAGAATCTGATAAACCTGATATAAGGTATTAAAAATATTAAGCCCTATAAAAGTTTTTGAAGGCAGACCCTTATCGTTGGCAACAACTGTTTTAGCTGTTAGTTTGGTGATACGTCCGAGATACTTATGACTTATGAACCAAGTTGAAAATTGTTAAATTCCAAGAATGATGAACAAAAATGGGATTCTTCAATTTCATTCAAATATATCTTTCTTGACGATTTTAGATAACTTCTTGATCAGTTTTTAATATAAGAGGAGGTCCTTGGCTTATCCATTTTCTGAATTATGTGACGATAATTGAGAAAATGAGCTTTCTTCTGACTACAGAAAAGAGTGTTTTATAAAAAATGTAAAACGAATTCCTTAGGAACAACGAATATCTGCTTTTCCAAATGCTTCAGTGTAGATTCAATATTTGCCGTCTATTCTCTCCTCTGCGTTCTAGATCTGTACCATTGCTTTAAAAAATCCAGAAGTGGAGACGTCTTAATATTGCGTAACTTGTTTTTATGAAATCAGAGGCTACGTGACGTAGCCAATCCGTGAAATTCATACTGTGTATTGTTTATAGAAGTCGTAAATGGTATCACAAAAATGTGTTGACGTATTTATATAGATATCTCAGGGACCCAATAAAATTTTTCTATTTTCTTCAGTTCAAATGGATGATAGGATTTCAAGGATCACTTTTGCAAATTTTAGATTTTTTTTAAAGCAATTTCACAAATCATTACAGGAGTTGGAGTTGAGGTTCAATAATGAATCCTTCATTCACTAAAATCTGATATGATGTTTTTAAACAAAAGAAGTGATCACAATAATAAGGGATGAATCAAGGCTGAACCAAAGTTGAGGCGAAGGTGAAGCTGACTCTAACCTGGGTCGAGATCAATTTACTGAAATTTATCGGAAGGACAAAATCTTTTGAGAGGGTATGTAATAATAACATATGTTTCAGGGCAAGATTCTAAATCACCACGTTAAAGGTAAGGTTTCTCAGCGTCCATGACTTTCATGCTTTTAGGAATAATCTCGAAGAAATAGTCCGTGATCTCTTTTTCCGTATCAAATACTTCTTCAATACCGCGTCCTGGAGATTCTTTTAGGTTCAGTTTAACTCTCATGATTTCTTTCGTATTTGGATCAATAGCCAAAAATGGATACAAAATTCTATGTTCATCGATGAAACCTGCCACATAATGTCCTATTACTCCAACTTTATAATGCTGACCTTCACTTATTGTGGCATTAAAACCTGGAGGCCGTTCGAAATGATGAAGTTCAGATAACTGGAGCACAAATAATTCTGTAAAACAAATTTCGAAGGTGAGCGATCAATTATTTATCGGAACAAACTACACTCATCTCGTATTATAGGGCCACTTGTCTTAGTGCCAGCCCCACGGCTGTTCATGCTTGACTGATTTTGTCGCTCCCCAGAGCATCGCACAACGCCCCACAAGCTCTAAAAGGCAGTGCCGTAATGCGTAGTAGAGAAGTATTATGCAAACGGTCCTAAGTGTCTGCGTTAGCGTAATCGGTCGTCGCTTCTAATCTGTTTTAAACTGGATTCTAATCGCTTCCGTTAAAGGGCCGTCAACCTACGACACCGGCCCAATAGCGCGAGATAAGTGCTTTGATGTTATGAGCGATAAGAGTTGTAGGAAAAGTTTGGAGTTCTTCATTTATGATTAAATATGCCCAACGGGATATTAAGGACGGAAAAGTTCCAGAGGGGGTGTTCTCCGACTGTTTGTAAATAGTTCTCAAAAGCTCTAGCGATGCAAGTTCCTGAAAGAACGAATTGTTCGTTTCTTGTACTTATACTACAAATCAAGTGAATCTTCTGGAATTTATGGAATATACTAGAATATCCCATGTCTTATAGAATTCTTCGGGATTTCCTCCTTATATGGAAGTTAGAGTGGATCATTGAAATAAATTCTAAAAAAAAGCTGACAGGGTGGATTGCGTTACGAACAGCTCAAAAAATACTGCGATTGAGAGCAATATGACGTTCTTTTACAAATCGTACAGATTTGGACGAAAGTTGAACGACCCATTTTGATTGAGCTGAAACTTTTTTTACGGGTTCTTTATCGAAAAAAAAGAAGATACGTATTTGAGGATTTGTTCTATTTTGCAATTTTTTGAGAAATAGAAAGGGTTGAAAAATTGAGAATTTGAGTGAAGAATATTTTTTGAAAATGCATGACACCTGGTCTATCTGAGCTAGAGACATTTTCTTTTTTTCATTTGAAAGGTCAAAGAACAAGCTCCATTAAAAAAATCATCTTGAAAATATTCTTAGCAAACTGAAATTGTTATTAACAATTGAATTTTGAAAATCGAATTTTAACAAGTTTGACTCCCATGAATTAGGTTCTTAGTATTTTTATCGTGTTCTACGTCAAATTTCCGATCGAAAACGCTCCGAGCATTGCTGCGAGCGTAAAGGTCAAATATTTAGGATATCCTTGGTAAAAATCTTTGAGTTACTCAATTGCTTGAAATGGTTGTTTAAATGTACATATGAACCATAAAAACCAAACAGTGTTTGACGTTCTTGAATGTACTTGCGACAGTAAAAAAAGGGCCACATTTTACAACTGATATTTATTCATTTTTTAAGAAGACTGACAAATTTTGAGTGTTTTTAAAATTTTATTTATACATAATTTTCTTTACTGAATTGAAATTACTCATGTTTTTCATTTTTATTTTTCCTGTCTCGCCCCACTTGAGTCATCTAATGGCGAGAATCAAAGAGAAAATTAAATTTAACTCAGCTACTGAATTTTGCAGATAATAATTTTAAGTAAAGTTCGAATTTTTCATAAGAACTTTGAAATGCATAAATGCTTGTTTCGGGAACGGGAAGATACAATAATGCTTTTTGGAGTACACACGTAATTAATTCAAAATTATTCATTGGTAAACGGAGTCCAATTTGAAATATAAGATACAAATAACTTTTAATGAATTTTCACACGAGTAAAAATGCACATATAACAAAATATAAATTGTACTTGAAGATAAAATTATGATCGAAAATTAAAATTGAAGGCAAGTATAGATGATTGATAATTTATAGATGATTAAAATTTTTTTTCCGTTTATGTTGAAAGTGAGGTTATGCTTGACTTTCGTATGAAAATTTGTTTATATGGATTGGTTTTTCGGACTAAACCTATTATGGCTGATGCATGATTTTCGTGAATTACGTACCTTCAAAAATAGGTTAACTAGCTGGTGAAACACTGTTTATAAGTTTCTCCCACTTTTAACGTGTGACAATGCTCGGAGTTTGCCCTGCTTTAGTGTTCCCCTCTGCACGCTTGAGCGAGAACGTGGTAGGTGTTCAACGATTCTCGGAATCATGCTCGGAATCATGAAACTGAAAACGATTGTGACTTCCACAACTCGAGTTCAAATTCCGAACAATGTGAGTGAAATAGCGATTATTCAAAGGTGGTATTTTTCGCGTGCATATATTTTTATTCGAAATCAGACGATTTTCGCGCATTTCTGTCGGTGACTCGGAGCGAAAACTGCGCGATTCTGTGAAGGATTTTTTGTGAATCGCCGGACCAAAATACGCTAAAATCGACAACTCGCGCATGTCAAATGATGTGATTCCCCTCTCCATTTTCACTTTGTCATATCAGATGTAGGGAGTCGATGTTTTTGGTACGGTACATATTGCACAAACTCCCTAAACGGCGCAGTATCAATGTACCGCGATCCAGACACACGCGATGAGAATGCATTCGTTAAATGTGTTTAGGCACAATATGCTTCATTATCCGTGAACTATTCGCGAAAGAGGATACAAATTTTGAAATAATTGATTTAGACTGTCAACGAGGAGATAATTTTACGAAACGAGGATGCATTTCTAACAAAGTACATAAACAATACACTAAATAGTGGATGTTTCACCCATTAAAGATAAATTCTCTACCGAAAATTGAATGGTTCAGTTCTTGCTTCAAATGATATTTCTCCAACAGAAAACACACTAATTTACAGCGAGAAACATAGTTCTGAATCGTATGAATATAGAGATCAATTCGCTTCAAAAATATTAGAATTTCCTCAGAATGCATATAATTTTTATCGAGTAATTGGATTTTGTACTGCAAAACAATAATTTTGAACCAAGAACAAACAAAGCGGTTTTTACTTGTAAAAGAAGTTCTCCATAAACGATAAATCTGCAACTAATGAGTACAATTTTCAAAATGAGAAAGATTAATTATCAACAAAAAATAAAGTAAATTATTCTCAGCAAAGAGTCTAATTTACAAACAAGGAGAACAATTTTCAACAAAATAGTGGATTCGTCCAAAACAAAGTGCAAATTTCACACAAAATAGTTGAATTCTCAGACTAAGAAAATTCTATTCAGCAGGAGGGAAAACGTAACGCTCCAATCTCAAACTAAAAATATGAATTTTCTCAAAAGTCTCAAGTAAACTGGAACTCTACGCCACGCTGGGATGTTCATACATTTAAGGTCCCATCTCGGGAACGCGTAAAGATTTTTCAAGTTGTTTTAGCACAAATAAATGCATAACTAATACATGAGTTATCGATAAATAATAAAAATAAACAAAAAGTGTTGTCTGAATTTGATATCCCATCCAGATTATCCTTAGGTCGAGAAAAAGGTTCCGAAAGCTTGATAAGTAGTACATTTCCTTCGACTCACCAGCAGGATCAGTAAAAATCAGTAGAATGAGCCATAAAATATATGTTTCGGTTCTCATTTCTTTTTATTAAAGGAAGCGATTAATAGCGAATCTCTTAAACGACGTGTATGCAAACTGATGAATATATTTCCAAATTTCTTAGTGTGTACAATACTACTTGCTATCTTTCCTGTTTCCTCATTGATTTTTGTATTCTAGATTTATAATATTATTTTGTAGAACTTTGAAGGAGCGAGAAATTCAATGATCTTGACGAATCCTATTCATTCGTTCCACAATATTGCTTATCAACAATGATTTGATAAGATTTTGCAACCTCATGTAACATAATAGCTGCTTCTTAGCTGATCTGTACATGATGCTTGTGACTGATAGACCCCAGTTGAAAATTATTTGTGTTCAAAATTTTTATACAAGAATGTGATTCTCTAATTTTATTCAAATATCTTTTTCTCCATGGTTTCAGATAACTTCTTGATTATAATGAATAATGAGAAGCTCTTGACTCATCCATTTTCGGAAATATGTAATGATTCAGAAGAAAATGAGCCCTTCATAAATTACATCATTATCGAAAATCTGAAAAAAACTCTCTAGAAACAATTCAAGAAGAATTTATTATACACGACGAATAAATCATTCTGCAAAAGTTTTAGTCTAAATGGAAGATTTTCTGTCTTTCATCTCATTTGCGTTCCAGATTTATGACATTGTTTTGAGAAATTAGGAAGGAGGGACGACTTAATATTTCGTATTCCTGTTTAATTGATTTTCTCATCAAGGTTGGAACACCTGCTTGTTCTTTTTTTTCTCTAAACGAGTATGTGTAATATAATTATAAAAATACCATCGTTTCACTACTAGCAACCCTAAATTATAGCGAAAAAACGAGTTCTTATTAATGAATGATGAATTTTTTATTCAAAAGAGGGATTCCCAACATAAGTGGAAAATCGAGGAGGGAACTGATTATTATTAATGATTTTTCTACTTTTGTTCTATAATGAGTTAAAAACTTTAGGTCTGGTTCCAAAGATTTGTTATCATCCATCCTTACCTTTAACGATATTGAAGTGTGAAAATTATTCACTCAAGAAAAGATATGGACTCAAGTGAAGAATATTTCTAATCTTAACAACCTTCCCCTACTCTGATAGAAAAACGAATTTGTTATTTCAAAAATATCAAGGCCTTATAATTTTTCTCTGGCATGTCTTCAGAATGAAATGAAAATTCGAGTTCGTGCGATGCAGCAAAATCTGTAATTTGCAGAGCGCAAAGTTTAGAGACTCATTCATGTCAATATCGAAAAATTTCCTTCCATAGATATCAAATTCATGCGGCGATTTTAAGCGGTTTAAATCGTGTGCCAACAGCGGTCATTAGAAGCTGCTGCGTTGAGACCGCACACAAATGTCTATGAGAAGATCAAGTGCTTACGATTTGGTAAATTGTACACGTTTTCGTCAACAACATGATTCCTTTCTTTTGATGACTCTTAAACTCATGAAGCTTTTCGATTGGCGAATGAAACCTTATGTTTCCAGGAGCCATTTTTCTTGGCGTTGGATTCCCTGCGGCACCGGACTTTGGCTCTTTGGTGGTTGGAGAAAGGTTCTTCTCCCCTTTGCCAGTAGGAACAGTTTCCATGGGTCCCCTCCCTCTCTGGGCAGTTGCCAATCATAGAAGCCGACCTAGTTTTTTTTTTGTGTTTGAAGAGGTCAAGGACGGAAAATCTTCAAAAGACACCCTCCGAAAGAGGGTAGTGTCTGATTCGCTAGGTGCGCCTACCGACCGAAACCCTTCCAGGACTGGTTACGAACCTAACAAGGTTATGGACCGAGAAAAGAAATAAGGTCTTCGAAATTGGTGGTCAAAGACAGTTATACTGCGAGGACGCTTGCGCATGAAGCGAAGCATGGCAAATAAGAAAGACACATGGCACAATTATTGCTGTAAGACGAAAAGGCAGGGCCTTCTAAAGCGGTCGATAGTTTTACTTGCATAACTTGCAAGTGAGTTTATGCATGGGTTAGAGTGATTAGACACTGAGTGACGAAGTTTTGCCGCGTATGTGTGAGCGGCATTGGTGATGGATGGAAGGTTGAATTCTGCAAGAATTTGCTTGTTGCGGATAAACCAAGGAATATTTTAAGCGGAACGGAGAAGGCGCATATAGGTGCCTTCAAGTTTGGAGAGACTTTTCGGGGCTGCAGACCCCCAGGCAGGAATTGCGTAGGTGCAGATACTCCTCATTATGGCGTTGAAGGCCCGAGTTTTGGTGGCTCGATAAATTGTAGGAGTATTGAGGAAGGGTGTGAGTGAGGTAAAGGCTCCGTTGGCCTTATTACGGATGGCTTGGATTTGTTTGGACCAAGTGGGTCGTTTGTCAAAAATGACACCGAGATATTCTGCTGAGATATTTCATTTGATGGAGGAAGAGTCAAAAAAAAGTTTAGGGCGATTTCGTCGGTGATGTGGGAAAAAGACAGCTCCAGATTCAGATCTGTTCATTTCAAATCTGCATCTGTGGTACCATTCCAGGACGATTGGAATAAAATTGTTCAGACGTGACGAGCAGTGACCGATGACCTTGGAAGTATCAAGGAAACCAACATGACCAGCGTATTGAGCCGTAAGAATTTTCTTACCAACAGGAATGTCGTAAAAGAACACGTTAAAAAGAGAAGAGAGAGTTTGAAGCCCTAGGGGACACCGGAGGTAATAAGTTCGAGATCCGATAAGGTCTTTCCAACTCAAGCTCTGAAGCTTCTGTTCGAGGGGAAGGATTTGTTTAAGACGATGAGATATTCAGGAAAGTTTAACTTGATGTGTTTATAAATTAGACCATCGTGCCAGACTCTATCCAAAGGTTCCTTACAATCCAGAAGAAGCATGGATGTGTGCCTGCCTTTGTTAAGGTTTTCGGCAATGTACTCAGAAACACGAGAAGGTTGATGAGCTGTTCCATGACGTTTGCGAAAACCGTGCTGGAAGTCTGAAAGAAAGTTGTTTTGCAAAACAAAGTCATCAAAATGGGAAAGAATTATGTTTCTAACTAGTTTCAAGAGAGTACACAGCAGAATGATAGGACGAAAACTTGATGCTGAGCTGAGAGGTTTACCCGGTTTTGGAAGAAAAATTACAATAGCTTCTTTCCAGGCTGAAGGGGAGTATTGTAATGGCATCATTGCGTTAACAATATTGCAGACAGCGACGATGTGCTCGCGAGGAAGTGTTTTCAAGACATTGTTGCTGATGGAGTCATTGCCTGGAGCTTTACGACATATTCATGGATTTTAGCAAACTTGTCGTAGTTAAAAAAGGGGGATCATTGACTTTTGAAGGAATCTGCGAAAACTTTTTCTTTTTCCTTTTCGAGAGAGAATGATTGGCCATCTTTAGCAAGAGGAGGCCAAGTACTCTGTCCTCGCGTTGACCAAACTCTAAGGATAGGAGACGTGCGTCCTCTTGTAGGCCTCTTCGTAGAAGGCCTCGTTGGGGCAGTGGTTCCTTCGGATCCGCGATCTCTCCTTTGGCAAACTCTCCCGGACCGCGTCTCGAAAACATTGTGAAATATAACCAAGTAGTTGAATTTCCTATTGAGGAGTAATAATGTTCGACCAAAAGTTTTGAACTGAATCGTTTGATTCTACGGTTGAAAATACTTCTCTCAACCTAGCATTCTGATGTTCTAACAAAGAAAGTAAGTGTTCTTCAAATAATCAAATTTCCAGAAAAATTGTTTAAGTTATAACCAAATGGTTCAATTTCTAACCAGAATAGTAGATAATTACCCAAAAAATAGAATTTTATTATTCGAATTGACGAAAAATTGTAGTACAGTGATAAATAAAAAAAAAGTGATTATTCGAAATTCGCTCTGCCGCGCCCCCTCTACGATTTGAAAAGGGCTGAAGGGTGGCACAGAGCAGCCTGACCGATCACAAAAAATCAACTGGCTACATAAGAGTGATTCGACAAGAAAAAATGAATAGTCACAAAAGAGTGCTCGGTCATAACTTGAACCCCCTTTCCTAATTAAGAAGGAAAATGGTGGGAGGAGAAAGTATTGTGATCGTCCAAAAAACAGTAAGTATTCACCAAATTGAGAAAGGTTAAAATTCGAACCCCATTCCATACAATAAAATGGAAGAGGTCGCGGTATATTTATAAATCTCTCAGTCAGTTACGATCGATTACGAACCAATGTACCATGGTTGATGATAATTAAAGACACTTCAAGAGAAAATAAATCAATTCGAGAAACATCACAGCCGAATCACATGTGCCTTTTATGCAGAAGAATATTAACGCCTTTCACTCCGTATGATATGAGGATAGGTGTATCAGCTCATTTCATAGATTTGGAGAGAAGAGGGTATGAGCACAACCACGACTCATCAGCGGGCTAATTCTGTCCGAATAGTAGATATCTCCTCTGACTAGAACTGGTATCTGCTGCAACTTCACGATCATGAGGATACACTACCGTCTCGAAACTACTTTGCATAAGAACGGCAGAAAACTCATTACCTCCCTTGTGGTCTGTGCCCCATGTATATCATAACCCAGTCAAGTTAACTCGTGAAATAGTTTTGCAGGAACATGTAGTGAATTACACCGGCACACGAAAAAAAAAGTGGTCTGTACAAGAAACCAGACCCATCTGCCCCATGTATTTTGACGTGCTGAATCCGAATTTGAGGTCCGTTTGTCCAATATATCTCCAAAATTTTGTTTAAATCGAGAAAAATGGCGG
>WSXT02222168.1:0-16857 GCA_011762715.2 Neuroterus valhalla | reverse complement strand
ATCCGTTGAAAATTCAAGATGTGAAATTTCAGACGACTCTAATACTTTCTCAATCATAAATGATGAGAATGTAAAAATCAAATTCTCAACTACAGGGACCTGGACTGACCGTACTGCATGTAATCAAGCATGCTGAAGCCGAACTCAGATTCTGAATAACTCCATCACGCCAAGTTTTTTCTTACCCTGCAAAAATAGGCTCCAGGTCAAAAAATTATGTAAAGACTCAAACAAGCCCGTATCATCGTATATTCATTCAATACTACAACCACGTAACTCAAGAATCTCATAACCATCTACCCCAAAGCCCTAAATCATAAATCTCTCGAACCCCATAGCTCAGTGAAAAAGAGACTTATGCGCGTTCAAGAAATAGAAATTGATAGGTTTGAAACAGTTTTGCCCTCTATCCTCTCAACCACGTTACTCCAAAACCCCGTTACCGTATAACCCTGTGACCACCTAAGGTCACGATTTAGAGCAGCGCAGCTCTTGCATCTCTCGAATGTCCAAGCGAACAGCTGATGACGGGTGAGAGGTTAGAATGGACGTGTTAGAAGTGCAGGTGTGATTTTGAAGGAGTGATGTTGGCGGATGTTATTCCCAGGAATTTCCCAAAGCCGTTGCAAATACTTCTAGAGATATTCTGATTAAATGAATATTTCCAGAGAAGAAAAAGGGTGGAGTTTCCAAAGTTATTAAAATATGCATTAATCGTAAGGTTTTATTAGATTCAAGAAAATTAATAGAAGTTGTAAAGCGGGCAGATGAGAGACTTGATATGCCTGTGTCAATAGTAACTGGAGACAACAGATAAAAGTTGTATTTTTTCTAACAAAGTATACAAATGATTCGCAGTGTCGAAGATGAACTGCATTATACTTAATCTAGTTCATAAAGAAAAATTGGTAAAATATTATTTATTTCATGTTGTTTTTCTTTTTATGATTTATGAAAATATCAATATCCTTCGACATACCTTTGTAGATGATTCTCAACTGACAAGGGGACCTTCAGATCACCTAATTTTTGTTTTGGTCGATACTCTCCTTAGTAATATACACCTAGAAGAGGTTTTCTGAGAAAAATCAAGAAGGCACAATTTTCAACCATTTTCGAGAAAAATGCATAAAAAAATTTTGTGCTTATGGTTATGTCCCTGTAGTCCAAGGAACAGGGATTATTTGATAAGTGAATTGTGACAAAAACTTTTGCAGGAAACCGACTGTGTCATAAAAAGAAAGGTACTTCATACTTTATTCCAGTCATGTTCTTGACTCGCAAATAACATGTCCAATGTTTTTATTAACGCCTAAAGCCGAAAAATTGCACTTTTTAAGTTGTTTTATTCATAACATAAAAAGTATACGAGCAATCTTAATGGCGACAATTATTAAGCTATAGGCGATTGAATTACAAATAAAATGAGCCCTTGATCTACCTGATCAAATAATCGGAGGCCGAGAAAATTAGTGAAAACCAGGAAATTTAGGGTTTGTTTAACAATTCAATATCTTTGTTAATTTTGAATTTCTATGACTGGGCTTTGTTGAAAAAGAAGTGATTTTGATTCTGTATAAGTGGTAAAAAGAACGAACACTGTGGGATAATCACTTTTTGCGTAATTGCTATTTTAATTATTTAATTATACTAATTGCAAAATGTCTGAATGGTGCACCGATGGTCCGATTTCAATTTTTAAAACGGATTTTGAAATTATAATTTAAGCACAACAAAATGTTTATCTTGGTTTCTAGTAAAATGTTGCTGAATGCGTTAAAAAAATGTCCAAACATGACTCCGAACTGCTAAGCGCTCGAAAGTAGCCGAGGAGTGGGGGAAGAAGGAAGGTATACCATCGTTATATTCAACGTTCAGCAGTTTGGTGTCATGTTTGGACATTTTTTTAACGAATTCAGCAACATTTTACTAGAAAGCCAAGATATACATTTTGTTGTGCTTTAGTTATAATTTCAAAATCCGTTCTGAAAATTGGAATCGGACCATTGGTGCACCATACAGACATTTTGCAATTAGTAGCATCAAATAATTGAAATAGCAATTACGCAAAAAGTGATTATCCCACAGTGTTCGTTCTTTTTACCACTTATAGAGAATCAAAATCACTTCTTTTTCAACAAAGCCCAGTCATAGAAATTCAAAATTAACAAAGATATTGAATTGATAAACAAACCTTAAATTTCCTGGTTTTTACTAATTTTCTCGGCCTCCCATTATCCGATCAGGTCTATCAAGGGCTCATTTTATTTGTGATTCAATTGCCTATAACTTATCGATTGATGCCATTAGGATTGCTCTAATACTTTTTACGTTATAAATAAAACAACTGAAAAAGTGCAATTTTTCGGCTTTAAACGTTAATAAAAACATTCAACATGTTATTTGCGAGTCAAGAACATGACTGGAATAAACTATGAAGTATCTTTCTTTTGATGGCACACTCGGTTCCCTGCAAAAGTTTTTGGCACAACACTTTTCCTATTGCTTGGACCACTGGTGTAATACTATTTTCAACAGCCGGGTGGCTCAGCTGGTAGAGCGCTTGGCTGTTAAGCGCAAGGTTGCACGCTCGATTCTCACTCCATATACTTTTTTTTTAAATTGAAAAACTGTTCATTCATTTATTTTTCAATAATTGTTTATGAATCTATAAGTTTTAATGATTGTTCTTCCATTTTTTCAATGAAAACTCTGTTTTAACTCTTTATTATCTATCGTTTGAAAAGTTGTGTATTCAATTTTAAATTTTGAATCATTCAATAATTTGTAGTTTTCACATTCTCAATTAAAATAAGAAAATAGGTGTTTGAAAAGAAAGTTGCAATGTTAAATACGCAATGAAAATATTTTATACAAAATACAAAAAATGAAACACAGGAATAATAGCCATACATCCGCGTACGCGACGGATCTGGTTTTTAAAAAATTTTTTATTACGCAATTCCCCTCAACTTCCCAAATTTCTTTTGGAAAGTTTTTTTGGGGGATCTGAATATTTTTAGAACGCAAACAAAATTTTATGCCTGCACAATGAATGAATAGTTCTAGCCAGTGATATCATTGTTATTTTATTACAGTTATTACTATTATTGGTTATTTATTATTATTATTGGTACACACTTTTAGTGTCAGAAACTGATGGTCAAGTTCGTAAGCCAGCTATTTTAGATAAAAATTCAGAAAGTTAGAGCACTTTGAAAATTTCTGAGACCATTTTTTTCAAGACCTACAAATTGTAAGTACGGCATTCTGTAGTAAGTAATAAGTGGAACAATTTATCCTCATGATTTCTTTCGACTAAAACAAAATTGTCAGAGTGCTCGCATTTTCGAAATTGAAAAGTATAAAAAAAAGATGATTTTTACCCAAATCACGCAAGATATAAAAAAAACTGTTTCTTTGTCGGAAGTCCACAAGATGATCTTTACAACTTTTTAAATTTCTTCGAAATATGAATAATTCAAATTTTGGTCACACAAAAAATAATGGAAATTATCAAGTTTAATTTTTTGGTCAAACTGGGCGCGCACAATTGATTTTGATAAAGTCATTGAACAAATTTATTTCTTTGAAAGCAAGAGAAAAAAAATTCAACATTTTTTTTATCAAATATCGAATCGTGATTATGAGGATTGTTCTAATCTTCCAATACAAAAATCTCTTCGAAAAACTTCTGATTATTAGCGAATTTAAGATAATTCCTAATGACTACCCGAATATATCATCCTTCTTTATATAATTCATAATATTGTAATGTAGGGGATGAAAGTGTCGTATAATATTAAAGGTAAGAATATATTACTACTTTACATGATTGATGATGTTTTAATGTCTAGTGTTTTAACTTACAAATTAATATGTAATACAACGTGAAAAATGTGTAAGACAAAAAAACAAATCATTTATGGATAAAATTAAAATGCCTTCGTTCTTTTTTCTTTTTAAATTTGAAGAAATTTAGTTAAGAAACTCAATAGAGAAATTGGGCCCCGAACTAAGTTTTACAAAATTTTTGGACCTCATCTGAACATTGAAATGCGTCTTGAGATCTAAAAACTCGTTATTGGCTATTTTTCTAAAGATGTATAGATTCAGTAAAATTGGATAAAATATATAAGAATTAAAAAGAATCGGGAATGAATGCAATGGAAAGTTGAAAATTCAAGAAATTTCTGTTGCATTCAGATAAATATAATTTTTCTTCTAAATTGTCCTGCACAGGCATTCATCAAATAAATTAGTTTCAATGAAAAAAGACTTATATTTTGTGCGTCATATTTTCAATCCTTATTGTACTTGCGATTTCGAGCATTCCACTTATGGAATCTCTATCTAAAAATTTTGTGCTGATGATTTTCGTATCGTTTTACGTAAGAATATTATGAGTATCCCGTCATTTTAGGATGAGACAATATTTCGAAAATCTTGAGCCTTGAAATAATCAATTTGCGAAATTCAGATTGAAATATAATCAATGGTTTAAAAATTAATTTGCCATATCGATATACGAAGGTTGAAGAAGCGCAATTCCGTCGAATTCAAAGCGCCTATTGCGCACTTGCCGCGGTCGGTTTCCCGCGAACATTGTCCATTTCGAAAAAAGAGTGTCGTAACGAAGACTAACTTAAACTTAAAGTATTATTCGTTTGGGCACCTGGCGATGCTTGAAATGAATTCTCCGTCGAAGCTCCCTACTTATTTCACTTTTCACGCCATTTTAATTTCTGAACCAACAAAGCGCATCGCCGCAGATTCTAGCCTAGATCTAGTCCTTTAAACCGGGTAATAACCAACAAACCGATTTTTACATGGCATTTTGCTCTGGGAATTGAATATGGCTAATTTTATTATTGCTTCTTCACTAGGGATGTCTCAATTTTTCTGAAGTAAAACTTCTTCACACGCGTCGTGAAATGGCAAAGCGGTGACGCTTCCAGTAAAACAGTGAAGGTCGAATGCACACTTTCCCCTTCACTCTTTCCCTCGATTTTCCACTACGCAGTACGCAACCCAGAGACGTATGTCGCGCGTTGTTGTCAATTCCAACAAAGAAAAATTACTTTCTACTATAGTAGACAAATTTTAAATCCAAAAGGATATTTGATTCCCTACCC
The DNA here is from genome assembly GCA_011762715.2 of Neuroterus valhalla. Taxonomy (NCBI): domain Eukaryota; kingdom Metazoa; phylum Arthropoda; class Insecta; order Hymenoptera; family Cynipidae; genus Neuroterus; species Neuroterus valhalla. The sequence goes on along the minus strand of WSXT02222168.1, from coordinate 11,722 downwards.
AAAAAGATGGTTTTCAATCAAAAATATCATTTTTGACATAAAAGTTGATTGTATACCAAATAAGTTAAATGAAAAAGTTGAACTGCCAACCAGATAGTAAATTTTTTCGAGAAAAATATGTTTTCCCCAACTGAATTATTGATTTTTCAAGCCAAGAAGAGGAATATCGTACAGAACAGCTGAAAACCGAATAGTTGATAATAATTCAAACAAAAGCTATTTGAATTGAGCATCGGAAACATTTAAATTATAGAAGAAGAATTAACAGAATAGTTAAGTTTTAAACCAAAGATATAAGATTTCAACTAGAACGATGAATTTTATAAAAATGTATACATTTTCTATCAACTAGTAACAACCTCCAGTCGAAAAAATCTTTTTTTACATTCTCATCAGAGCAGGTATTAAATTTGTGTAAAATTTGACCCTACCCGTTTTTGTTAAATGTGCACGTTTTGGGACCCCCTCAACCCGGAAAACAGGTTTTTACGAATGTGTCTGTCTGTCTGTTTGCCTGTCTGTCTGTATGTATGTCTGTCTGTCTGTCTGTCTGTCTGTAAGCACGATAACATTCGAAAAAACTAATCGATTTGATTGGCCTTTGGTGCACTCTTTCAGTGTCAGAAACTGAAGGTCAAGTTCGTTAGCCAGCTATTTTGGATCAAGAATGAAAGAGGGGGAGGATTTTGAGAAATTTTGAGACCATTTCTTTCAAGACTCGATAATTGTAAGTAAGGCTTTTTGTAGTGAGCAATAATTCAAACAATTCATCTTCATGATCTTTTCTGATAAAAACAGAATTGTTAGAGTTATGACATCTTCAAAATTCGAAAATGTAAACAAAAATGGGAATTTTTAGCTAAACAACGAAAGATGTGAAAAAAAGTATACAAGAAAAAACGTTTCTTTTTGGAAGCCCTATAAGATGGACTCCACAACTTTTTGAATTTTCTCAAAAAATCGAAAATTTTTGTCGCATTCGATCATGCTTTGGCACCCAATTTGAGGGACTAAAAATACAAGACGAATTGGTTAAACAGCTGTTTTGGAATTTTTTTCCAACATTAAAACATTTTAAGTATGGTTTCTTGTAGTAGGTAAAAAGTGGGATAATTTATCATGAAGATTTTTTTTTGAAAAAAACAAAATTGTCAGAGTTGTGGCATTTTCAAAATTCAAAAATATAAACGAAAATGAGAATTTTTAGCCAAACAAGGCGAGATATGAAAGAAAGTTTAAAGGAAAAAATTTTTTTTTGGAAAGCCCTCCAGGATGATTTTTAAACTTTTCGAGTTTTTTCAGAAAAACAAAGATTCAAATTTTATTCGCACAAAAAATAATGAAAAATAGAAGATTCCTTTTTTGGTCAAACTATGTGAGGTACGGGAAAATATAAATGAACTAAAACTGCATCAAGAAAAAATCTACAAATTTGGTAACATTAACTTTTTGATAGGACAAGTAGTTTTTGTTTCATTTCTAAAAAAGCATATAAAAAATATAAAAAAATTTACTTTTGTACAATAATTAACAAAAGCTTAGGAAGAATGAAATAGTTGCAAGTTCTTTACCAGCAAAATATCTCTATATGTGTTATCAACTTTTTTACCAGGATACGCATTTCTCATTTCAATTAGAGGTTAAAAAATTAAATTTCTAGAAAAACTACACAACATGTAAAAAAACTTAGGCAACAAAACTTCGCTACCGTTTTGGACTAACATTGATCGAGTGCGCAGCACGAGACACGTGATGAGAATGTATTCGTTAAAGTCGGAGAAGCTTTAACAAAAGAGAATTCACACTCATTAAATTAAAGTATAAGTAGTCGACATTTCGCTTTTGAGTTTCACGAAAGCTCTATATAAAACTGTAGGGGGTACAAAGGTAGCGCGAAGTGAGATTACCATCGAGCGCGAAACGCGAGATCCAAGAGACGCGCACCAGAGGCGCGCTCAAACTTGCGACCGAATTTCAACCGAACAAGATAAGTCTTCAACGAATCAGTTGCATTTTCAGAAAACAACTAAATTTTAACCAAGTAGTTAAATTTTAGGCAAACGGAATGAGTTTCGATCAGAAAAATTTGAAGTAGACTTTGAACAACAGCAAAACTTTGAGTAAAAAATATCGAAAATGCCGAAAAAAAGGTAAATCTCTTCCAAATGCGGATAGGAAGAAAAATTTTGAGGAGCTTTTTTTAAAAGAGTAGAATCAGAGAAAGAGTATTAAGTCTGGAAGATGGAAGTAATTGAGAAAATTATTATTGAACAGGACCCTTTCCATAAATTTTTAAGGATTTTCTTCACGAATCGTACTAAACGTGCATACACATCATCCCTCGGCTCAATTAAAATTTTTTTTCGTATTCGCAAAACTCACTTAAAAAAGCGCTAGAAGTGGAAAACCTCAATAAATCCTTGTTTTTCGTGATTTTTCGTGTTTGGCGTTTTCTACGTACATTTTATCACACAATCAATGGCACCATCGTTGTTGAGTTTTTCTAGAATATGAATGAAATAAACGTATAATCTTTTACCGGGGCCGAGCGGAGCTGATACTCAGGAGAATTACTTTCTTATCCGAATTCAGGACTACTTTAAAGTATTTTCACAATTTATTACACATGTTTTTGATGTATTTTTCACCCTAAATACGATGGTGTAACCTGTTTTATGATCAAATCTACGTTAAAAGCGCTAGACGTACAAAATCACGAAAACAAGGATTCATTGAGGTTTTTTACTTCTAGCGTTTTTTAGGTGAAATTTACGATAAACCGATGAATTCATCGTATTCTCAGTCAAAAAATACATGGCAATGATGTGTTTGAAATAATAATTCCATTTTGTCTACTTCTTTTTTATCATGATAATCTGTTAGGCCGTAAAAAGACATACTAGAAGAGTAACGCGCGCCAAGGCGCGCGTCTCTGTTCTTTCATTGTTAACTTCTTTATATCAAATCGTTCCAATCCAACGTATATTAAATCAATCAATATCAATTTATTTTGAAAGGTTTACAGATATATAACGATCTTTCAAGGTATCTCCAAACAGTTTATTCATTCTTTTTGAAATTTGTATTTTTGATGAATAAAATTAATTATTTTAATATAATTACACTGTCGAGTTGTCATGTCCAATATAGTTATTCAATAAGGGTTTCCTCAAAGCTTTTTTTCACAACTTATTATTTTTGAAACATTATCAAAAGAATAAAAATATTTCATTTCGGAAGAAACAGAACTCTATTCAAAGAATGATCCCTGTTGATGTTCATAGGTATGTTTTGCTGACTAAACAGTCAAAGGAATGCTGGAATTTTGAGAAAAAAACGTAACTTCCTGACATTAGATGAGAAGATGGTTGCAAATCTGGATGTTTTCCCAAAGTTTTCTCTCTAGCATCACGAGATAGTTATAAACCATAATAAATCTTTTCAACAATAAATTTTTATAAATTCCAATTATGATAACCTCATTCTAAGAGCAGACAAAAAGTTGCACATTTCAGAGGAAACTCAACTATCTAGGATTACAACAGGAGAAAATAGTTATAAACAATAATGTTATATTAAAGTTGTTAATTATATGAGCTGTTATTTTTTAACTGCAAAGTGAAAAACGGAAAAAAGTTTCTGGAAAGAAACAACGTAATCTATCATTACTAAGGTAGACAATAGTTTGAAACCATAATACATTGTTTGAACAAAATACGTTTGTAAATTGAAATTATGATCACCTTGCTCTAAGTGACAAGTAAATAGAAAATCGAGAATAATACTCTAGAAACTGCTACGTTTAGCATTAAGCGGAGCGAATATTATTAAGAAGAATAATGAATTGTTCACACAACTTTTTTTTTTTAACTTTGATTTATCATCATCTGACTGTTATTATAAAGTATACAAAAAACAGGGAATTGTATTGTTTTGTAATGAAATAGAATTTTATAATAATGTAAGTTGACAGAAATTTGTAAATTTGAGGAAAAGCCGAAATTTTCTAGCATTACTGTAAGAGAAGATAGTAATAAATAATGATAAATCGTTCTAAAAATTACTTTTGGATAATGGAATTTGTTATCACTTCACTCTTATAGAGAAACAGGCAAAATTTTGGAATTTTCGAGAAAATCGCAACTTTCTGTAGCATTATACTAAGAAAATATTGTTAATTATAATAATATTTTGACCAATAAATTATTTTTGTCAAGTTAAAAGTCCTGGAAAACGGAGACTTTTCATCTTTTTTTATAGAAGCAAACTTTTGTAAACAATGATCAATTGTTTAAACGATTTCCGGAAATATCTTATTATTAGTGAAAATTAATATTCAATGTTCCAGAAACAATTTGTACCAAAAAATATCTAACTTTCCGTTTAAAATTTTATTATTCTCATAGATAATTCATGAGCAGAATAAAAGTCCGTCTTCTTGCTTCAAAAATTCAATTGTTTCGTTAAAAATTGGGTTTTCGGGTTGAAAATTGAACTCTTTGGATTCAAAATTTGTTTTTCATGCTTGACGATTCAACTGTCGAAATGAATCGTTGTCATTTTTGGTGAAAAAGTTTATCATTTCTATTGAAAATTTTATTAATTCAGGTTGAAAATTCTATTATTGTCATAAAAGATTCAACCCTTCGGTTCAAAATTTGTCCCAGTGGCTTAGAAATTATACATCATTGTTTGCTTCTCATATATGAGTTTTTAAAATGTAACTATTTTTTTTTATGAACTTTTTTGTTAGAAACTTATATTTTTTGGTTGTAAACTTGTCGTTGTGGCTCAGAATTTCGTTTTGTTGTCAAATTCTCTTTCGGGGTTAAAATTGAACTATTTAATTGAAAATCACCTCCTTTTGAAAAAAATTACATTTTCAGGTTTTCTCGGAAATTCAACTATTTAGTATAAAATTCACTTGTATGTTGGAATGCCAACTATTTTGTTAAAAATAGTATTTTTTACTTAAAATAACTGTTTTATCGAAAATCCATCTTTTTGGATTTCAGTTACTTGTTTTGTTTTCGAAAATTCTTCCTTTTGGACTAAAGGTTCAAGTCCTTTACCCTTTCAAATTTCCATCATTTGATTAAAAATTTATCTTTGTAGGTTATAAAATGGTTTTCGATTGCTTGAAAGTTCAACTATTTCGTTGTAAATGCAACTATTTTGTATGAAACTAATTTTTTCGATTGTCGGAAATTCAACTATTTGGTTTAAACATTCTCTCATTCAGATCAAAAATTAATATTTTTGAGTTCAAAAGTAAATGGGTTCCATAATGCACTCATCTTTCTCTTTGATAACTAAACTCTTTCATTGAAATATTATTTGTTTTTTATGTCACAAATTGCTTTTAGAATGTTACTCCCATAACTCTGTTTTATTGTGCACCAAAAGACCTCATAAGTGACAACTTGGCTTCTGCGAGTTTTTCGAAATAATTTTCATTTTTTCGTGGTTTGTTTTAGTATGCGTTGTTTTTAATACATAAAATATTACTCTGTACTTATAATGAGATACTTAGATAGATTGTTGAACTAGTTCTTGTTTTTTTTTTTTTTTTTCAATTTTGACCTTTTTTGAATAAGAAAATAATAAGAGATCAACCACAAGAATTATTGGTTTAACCCCCTCTGTGAGTAAATTATTATTTTTAAACATTAGTATAAGAGCACAAATACTTTATCCCGAAAAATTTGGTCATAAATTCATATTTTCGGGGTACAATGTCAACTGCTCTATACAAAATTTGTTTTTTAGCTCTTAACCTCAATTCTTCCGCTAAAAATGCAATATATTTCAGAATTTTGAGCACCTAATTATAATTTATTATTGTACTCATTGCATAATTTATTTCGAAAGAACTGTTTTCGTGAAAAATCAACCTTTTTGCTTTGCTTTGAGAGGATTTGGGCTGTAATTCCTCTTAAAATATTATGTTTTCATTTTTATTTTAGGAGCTTATCGAATGGAAAACAGGAAACATGTTAAAAATAGCGCGACGCAGTTCTTGAACGGCCCCTTAATCGTAAAATGCAGCTTTACAATGCTACGGGTGATGAACAATGATAATTATTTTTTGAGGACTAATGAGTAAAATGTGAACAGTGTTACATGAATAATAAATGTTGAGTTAGCATTTTCCTGTAACTCCAATATTTAAAACTAAACGAATTTTGCAGTTGCATGTTCCACTAACTCGAACCTCATTGTTTGTACACGTAAAGGTACTCAATCGTTGTAATTACTTGCTCCAAACGGTAATGAGAGTAAGTTCCATTTGATTCTTCCGCTTTTCAAGCAGGTGAAGAAACGTCGTACAGCTCCATAAACTCAGAATTTCAGTAGACATCAGCAGAATGAACAGATTGTTGCAGAAGATAAAAATTAATAAGATGTGTGTAACTGAATATTGTGAAAATAAGAAGTAGAGAGATTACGCAGTTACACACAAAAGAATATTTAAAACATTTTCGAATACCATATTGCATTCCTTTGTATATTATCATTATTATTATTATACCATTAAGCCAAGTCCCCATCGGGTTAAGCGTAATTCGTTTGATTCCAGCCTCGTTTTACCACTGTAGAAAAAGGCATTGATATGTTAAGATTTTTAGCCTAGTCAATAGAGATCGAAAAAGGCCTGTAAAAAGAAAACATTTCAGGGTCCAATTTTTTGACGCAGAAAGTTTTCTTTTAGCGTCAAAATGAAGCTTTCTCATTCTTGCCCTTGAATTTCTGTACGCTAAATCCGCCATCTTGAATTTCCGGTTTTTTCTTGTTATCTCGCGTAATTTTGATTTGACAATAAGGATGGTAGAAAATGAAGTTGTAAAAAAATGTATTTCCCACATTTTTTAGTTGAATAATTTTTCGGAATTATTATTATTTACTGCCGATATCGAGCAAGAACTGCGCATAATTGTGACATGGGCGTCGTTTTCTCAATTTTTCGGCCACTTGCACATAAAAGAGCCATATTTAAATGACGAAGTTGTAGAACATTATATTTACAATAAGTTTCGTATCGGAAAGTTTTTTATACGGACCATACATGACGGTCGGGAACGCGCCCAAATAGCGCAAGGTGGAAAAAGCGACTCAACTCGGATATACATCGCGCGTCTCCTTGAACGCTCTTCCAGCTGCGAGACTTATGAGGGATTGTCCATAAATTACGTCACGCTGAAATCTCAAAATTTCGCGACTTGTCGGCTGTTCATAACGCTACCGTAACAATTTTACTCTTTCCTGTCAGTAACGTAACGTAACGCCTGTTAAAAAAGTATAAAATAGGTCAAAAAGTATATACCTAGAGGGAACCTGTGAAGGACACAAAACATCGCGAAACCGCAGCCGCAAGTCGAATCCAAACTCGACTCCGATGGAAGCCAGTAGCAGCAGATAAATTATAAACAAGCCGCAACGTCTGCAGATTCGCTTTCTATTTTTGATGAGGAAAATAAAATAATGTAATATGATATTATTTATAAAATTATAAATGAATAAATAGGTATTAGGTAACGGCGGAGAATAAGCTAGAGCTAAGTTGAGCAGACACGCAATGTTCACTTGCTCAGTAATGTTGTAAATCTCTCAATGTCAGTTTTTGGAAAACGTTACGTCACATTCTAAAAATTCCTCTCTTTCACTCCGTAACGCTACCATAACAAAACTTTAGTAGTCAGTCTGTCTTATATAGCGTTACGTAATTTATGGACAGCTCCTAATTCAACGTCATGCGGCCAGATTCCCACCTTGCGCTGTATGGAGCGCGTTCCCGACCATCATGTAGGGTCCGTATAAAAAACTTTCTAATACGAAAGTTATTGGAAATTTCATGTTCTACAACTTTGCAATTTAAATATGGCACTTATTTTTTGTGCAAACGGCCGAAAAATTGATAAAACTGCACCCATTTCAGAATTTTGCGTAGTTTTTGCTCGATTACGGCAATTTATATTTTTATTTCCGGAAAATTGTTCAAATAAGAAATGTGGGGAATACAATTCTTACAACTTTGTTTTCTACAATATTAGTTGGTAAATCAAAATTACGCTAGATAACAAGAGAAAACCGAAAATTCAAGATGGCGGATTTAGCGTACACAAATTTAAGGGCAAGACTGTGAAAGCTTCATTTTGACGCTTAATTTTAATGAGGAATTGAGATGGGAAATTTCGAGCAAGAAATCTGTAGGAGAACGAAGCAGAGATAGGTATTAGATCAGTCTCACAATTCATTGCGTGTTTTTTGCGAAAGGAAAAAAATGCTGGTATCTAGTCTGCTCAACACCCTCTGCCAATCATAGCCTGATTCTGTCGTAACGATCTTGTCATCTGCAAACACAAGGCTACGAGCGTCCACTACCCGAAGATGAACACCTTCTTTGTCAAAGAGAGCTATTCTCAGACATATGTCCATGTGTATATTAAACATCCAAGAGAACATAACGCATCCTTGCCTTACGCCCTGCTTGATATGGAACCAATCGCTCAGTTGTCCATTTACTCTCACACTTGCTTTGCTACCATTATAATATTGTTTGTATTGCTTTCAGAAGCCACCCAGTCACTCCATATTCTTTAAGGACCTCCCAAAGTTTAGCTCTATTTACCTTGTCGAAAGCTTTTTCCAGATCAACAAATGCACAGAAAACTTTCTTGTTTACTTTCAGGCTTTCTCCTGTGATCCGAGTCAAGCTAAATATCTGATCTCCCTGGCACAAATCGTTATTAAATCTCCCAGATCCTTTCCTATGTTACCCCCATGACTTTATTGATAGGAAACTTGGTGAATACTTTGCCAGCAGTACTTATTAGTCTAATTGCTCTATTATTATAACAGTCACCGTGACCACCCTTTTCCTTGTAGATTGGGACAATAATCGCTTTCCTCCAATCATTTGGAACTTCGCTGTTTCAGCACACAAATTCGTAAATTCACACAGTCACACAAACAAATATCTGCCACTCAACTTGATATTCAGAGGTGAAAATCTTGATTTCAGAGGTAATACCATCCACACCGACACACGTAGAGGTCGGAATGTTCAAAACCACCTACAGGTCGCAAATCTTAACCAAATCAAACAAAATTTAGCCAGGAATGCTTGTAAATGGATTTTGAAAAGACTCACAAAGTCGAATTTGTTCAAAATAATTTGTTTGCACAGATAGTTCAAAAAACTGTTGCTAAATTAGCAATATATTGTGAGAATCATGCGGAACAACATAAACCCTAAACTCACAAAACCTGAACCCATAAACGTTAAACTAATAAACCCTAAACAGATAAAACCTTAACGGAATGTACAAACTCGCATATTGCTACCTGAGCCGGTTACCCCCACTACTCATTTCTCCTCTTGCGCCCGAAATCTCTGACGAGGGATGCTGTCGAGCTCGCTTCCGAGCCTTTACAGCGGGGGCTCTATTGTACCCTAAAAAAAGCTTAAAATCACTAAATATGAAATTTCCTAATTCTGTAATTAGAAATTTTTAAATATTTTATTAGGAATCTATATTCCTTGGCGATTCCAGCGATATGATTTTCAACTTGATAAGTTAGAAATTCAGCATGTTTTCAGGCCATTTATTGGTTCTTCGCAATTCGACAGCAAGATGTAACAGTTTTACAATTACAAGATACATCTGCTCTCGGATTAGTCATTAGTGGGCGGGCAATCGGTCCCAATTTGGGGATTTCTGATGCCATTTACAATTTTCAATAAATAAATTTACAATTATTCATCTGGAAACATTTTCTCCCAATTTAAAATTACTGAGCTCGCATCTTTTTGCGCAAAATATTAACCCGAAAATAATTGAATATTTTTCAAACGATATATGTCACGTGGGGTGCACTAACAGCCAAGTAGATCAATTATTATGCCATGGAGATAAATTTTCAACCAGACGCTTGCATATTCGACCAAAAAAGATGAATAACCAAACACTTGACCTTTTAACAGAATAAATACACTTTTTAGAAGGAACCTGGATGATCTTAGAATAATTGTTAGAGCGAGGTAATAATCAATTGAAGTTAACATGAAAAATTGTTTAAACAAATTGTGAATGTTTATAGCTATCTTCTTCTAGATAAATACTACATAGTTGCGGTTTTTTCCTGAAATTAAAAATTTTTCATCACTTTTTAATTAGAGTAAAGTAATAATTATTTCATGTTAAAAACAAATTATTTCAACAATTTATTATCATTGCTTATAATATTTTCTTTGCTTGATGATAGAAACTTGCAGTTTTTTCAGAAATTTTTAATTTTTCGACTACTCTCCACTTGAAGTAAGTCAATATTCAACTTAATTTCATGAAAACAATTGTTTAAACAAATTAATATTGTTGATACCTATCTTCGCTTAGACTAGTGCTAAAAATTTGCCATTTTTTCTAAATTATCAAGCTTTCTATCAAATTCTCACTTAGTGAGGTAATAATTAATGCAAGTTAACAAAAATGGGATTTGAATGAAATTCACTTAGATTAAATTAGATTGGATTGATTTGATTGTTGGTTTAATTACATTGTTTTTGATTAAAAATACATTTTTTTCCAAGTATCAACCATGTTATTTTTCATTTAAAATTCATTTTTTGAGGTCGGAAATTCAACTCTTTGGTTGAAGTTGAAATACTTTCTTAAAAATTCAATTTTTGCGTTGGAGATTGAAAATTCCAGTAGAAAATTCGAAAATGTAATTTAACTGAATGAATACAGATTTTTTGTTTTAGTGAATTTTTTTTTGACATTGGGAAAAGAACAAAAATAATTTACCTAAAACAATACAATACTATTTGAAATATCATTATCTCGAATGTTTATTTATCATTTGTTCACAACTGAAAAGGTAAAGCAAAGTTAAACATTTCAGAAAAAAACACAACTTTCTAGCACTTATCTGAAAGAAAATGGTCATGAACAATAATAGATTTTTAGCACTAGTCTAAGCCAAGATAGGTACAACCAATATTAATTTGTTTAAACAATTATTTTTCTTAAATTAAATTGAATATTGATTTACTCCACGTGAAGAGTGGTCAAAAAGTTTAAAATTTCAGAAAAAACCGCAAGTTTCTATCATTGAGCAAAGATTTTATTATAAGCAATGATAATAAATTGTCTAAATAATTTGAACAAACAACTAATTTCTATCAAGGAAAAAAATTTTCATCTTTAGTGTCGCATCTGCGAATAGAACATGCATTATCAGCAAAAAAAGTTGAATCTAGAAGCAGAATTCTTTCAAATCAAATATTCGCATTTCCATCCCAAATTAATTATTTTATACCATAGAGGACGGATTCGCAATGAGATATAATATGGAGTTGCGACAGAATAGTGAAATTATCAATCAATAAGATAATATTTCTGTCTAAAATATGATGTTTTAGGAAAAAACTGATGTTGAACGAAAGACATGAATTATTTACGAAGTACCTCTGATTTTTAACAAAATTTCGAACAAATAAGATTTATTCTTATGAAAAAATACGAATTTTTTACCAAAAAAATTTTTTTTCGCCAAATAGTTGCATTTCCGACAAATCTCCTAATCTTCTTGATCAGGAACTTATCTGTGTAGGTGATAAGTTCAGTTATTCTAAGATCATTCAGGTTCCTTCTAAAAAGTGTATTTATTCTGTTAAAAGGTCAAGTGTTTGGTTATTCATCTTTTTTGGTCGAATATG